>SNQJ01S0081084.1:33379-68909 GCA_010110895.2 Picea sitchensis | reverse complement strand
ATGATGATCTAGTAAAAGGCTTCCTTACTTTTATTCTAGTTGATGGAGTAGGTGAAGAGAAATGCAATTTTCTTCCCTTCTTGGCTATGAATTTGGTGGATGAAGAGACTTCTTCCAATTCATGTGTAGGAGGGGGTGAAAAGTCTCTCTGTGGAGAATGATAAACCTCCCTCTCTTCCTCTTCAATTTCCTTAATAACCTCTTTGTCTTGAGCAATGTATTTACTCTTTCTTTTCTTTCTTGTTCCTGCTAGAGCATCACTAGTAGATGGCAAAGGAATTTGCATCTTTGATAGAGGATTTGAAGCTATGTCCAACTTCATGTGAGAAGAAACAATGAATTGTTCCCAAGGAATGTTCCTCTTCTTCAATTCTTCCATCACCAATATCCTGATCAATCCAAAGTGAAAGACATTATCCGACATCTTCTTCATGCTCCTAAAAAGATAGAAAGGGATATTCATTGCATCTTTACCAGTAAAATGAAGATTTTTTTTTATATGGTATTTTGGTATAACATATTAAACCTTCCCTCACATGTAAGGTGTCTTTGGATGATCTTCAACATTTTGTCAAAATCCTCAACTAGATGGCTTCTAGGCACTCCCTTGGAAAAATCGTCTGTCTGATAATCTTGTTTTAGGAAGTCCTTGGAGAAGGAAACATTTAAAGTCATGGATTTAAACCATATCTCACCAGTATTAGGAATCCCCATGGCTACTGCAATAGAGGCTTCAGATACCTAAAACTCAAGGTATCCTACCTTAGTCTTAAGGCCATCAAAATTTAAGTCAAATTACCTTTTCACTTAAGGATGTCCCCTCTGCATGTTTTGGAAAAAAGAGAGGCAACCCACCCTTCGAAAAACCTCCCTGACCATTGGCTCTGCATCAAATAGGTGCATGTTTGAGGGTTCAGTTCTGACCACATTTCCTCCCTTGTGATATTTCTTCTTCTGAGGTGTCTCCATGGGTAAATACAAGGGATCAAAGGTTATGGTGTAATGAAGGATAAGGAAGTAAACATAGGCAGACTTCAATGAGAAAATGATAGTGAATAATGGCTTTTCTCTCCTAATATTCTCCTCTAACTCACCTTGATTTGACAAAACATTGTTTTGATGTCTTTTGCAAGGGTCTTTGAATACCAACAGGTAACACTCCAATCCAAATAAAATATAGTGTAGGGAAAATAGGGGAAATGTAGCAAGGTTTTAGCAGCATCTTTCAGTAGCGCAGTGCGCACACAAGGAACAAGTGATTGCATGGGCACTCAATACTCAGGAGTAGAACGAATTTGCCTCTTCAATAACTAAAAATGAGGTGAGAATAGATGAAAATTCTATGAGAGGGAAAATATATATGCAGAGAGATGAAGGAGGGAGTGGTTTGCAGCATCGATCACTACCAAAACTCATGCAAGCGATATTCCAAAAAATTTCTATGCAATGGAGGGAGCTCACAGAATACCTGGAGAAGTAATTGACAATGGAGGCTCTGCAACCAGTTAGGAAACCACCATGACCACCTCAGCCTCCAAATCATTCTTAGCAGTTGATCCCATAGCATTTCCTGCAACTGGTCTGAACTAGCGGTTTCAACAGCGTTGAGTTTGAGAAAATTCAAATCTTTGAAACCGTTAGCAAACTCATTAAAAACCAAATCTTAATATCCATATTTTAACAAACCATGGTGTTGAAAACAAGGTAGATCATGACCTCAGCGTATTATGACAAATCATGGCAAGGAATAGAGGACACAGAGTGCGCTACAGAAACTCCTAGTGAGTTGGCAACACCCTTTTTTCAAAAAATTGATTTGACCACCTTTTAATCAGACATAAGGATATCATGGAAAGGATCAAGGGTATGAGTGGAAAGAGTGATATGTCAAGTCATGAGATCATGGGATGGGTTATGCTTGGTGTGAAGTCATGAGGTGAGTCAAAACCATAAGTCATAAAATGAACCTAGGCTTAAAACCTATGTGTGGGCCAAAAATGAGCCAAAACCACAAGTCTTTATTTTTTCAAGCTAACCTAAGCAAATCACACAAAGAAAAATAAAGCAAACCTAAAGTCTAAAGGATAAAAAATTAAAACTAAGGGATAAAAGACCCAAGGAAAATTAATGTGATAACATTGGCTCCACAGGGGATGGCATGCTCCCTGTGAGCTGCCAAGAACAAGCAGTTTCAGTGCCTTATCCTAGGGCTACGGGGTCACTTATTCAATATGTTGGAACATTATCCTTCCTTTTTCTGTAAACTTAAGACTAAAGGGAACATTCTTTTATCTAAAAGGTTTATTATGGAGCCTCCTTTCTATCAACAAATCAATCTTAAACGAAAGCTTATTTTGAATTTTTGGGAGTTGACAGTTTGTAAAATACAATGAGTCAATTGCAAATGCCTCCTCAAGTCACCGATTCCCAAATTCACGAAAATGTTAAAAGCTAGCGCCACGTTTATTAAAGATTTTAAAAAGGGTTTAATAAATCCCATCGCGATTTCGCGATTCGGGATTCTCAAATGCTATAAAATTCGAGTTCGCAATATCCAAAACCCCAAAATCTTACGGTCTAATCACGCTTAATTAGGAGCTAAAAAACGACTGACAGTTAAAAAATCCCATCATGATTTATCGCGTCAAAAGTTATCAAAGTCCTGATACTCCATTTCCCGAAAAGTAAAGACTAATCCCTAATTGTGATTAATTAAAAGGTTAATACAAGTGGGTAGTGCCTAAATAAATCCCGTCACAGGTTCGCAATTCAGGATTTACTTGTGTCATACCTCTTGGGGACATGATGCTCGAAACTCCAAAACATGAAAACCCGAAAGAATTAAGCACTTAAACACGGATTAACTTAACTTTAAAGCGAGATTAATGATAGTTAATAGCTATTCGTGATTTGCTCTCAGACTCTCAGTTTCGAATCATCAATATGTGTCAGTCTCTATAACAGATTAATGAAGATATGTTGAACATAGGGTGCGTATCTCCAAGCGCACAATCTTCATTAAAGCATTTAATTCTTATCGCCTGCATCAGTACGATAAATTTAAGACGAGTTAGAGGTAAATAAAGGCCTGTTATTTTGAATTTCATTCCTACTTTCAGACTAGGAGCAAATTATATTCAGAAGAGCTCACGCATTTCTTCCCTGCAATAGGTCTTCATTTAACACAGACACCATGGCACCCAGAAAAGTGCCTAAGAAAATTGAAGAAGGAGGTGGAAGTTCAAATCTGGATGGAGATGTGGTATCAGACACTATGCCACATGTTGTGGATTCAATCAAATCTTGGAGGTAGATTTTTGAGAGTTTGGACTATGAGATTAGGAATTGCCCCGACAATTTAAGGAATGAAAGGACTGAAAATAAACTCAGAGACATAATCGAGTCTGAGCATGACAAAATAGCCACACGGCCAAGACTCATGCCGTATAACGACATGGTATGTTGGGCTTTAGCGAAAATCAATGTTCCAACAAGGAGCATTGAAAACAGCCAAGGGGTCATCGTCCACTCTTTCAGAACTGAGCACATCCAAGTAATGTAAAAACTATCCCCTACTTCTAAATACATTTATAATGTCGAATTCATAGTAGAATTTCAAAGAAAGGAGTGCACATAATTCGATCAAACATATCCAAATATAATCAAAGACTGGTGGGGAATTCCAACAAGGTTTAGAGCCGATACCCATGGAAGTTAATGCACATCTTCATTAAACGAATACATAGTTTATATATCCATGATGCTATGTAGAATCTTCGGTAGGAAGAACCCTACCCATTTTCCAATAGGATGGGTGCCACTTATACATGAAGTAGCCGAGGGTTACAGTTTTAACTGGGGAATTTTTTTATCCGAAAATCTAGCTAGTGAGGTTGCAGAGTACCAAACTGCTAAGTTGAAAGGCCAACCTGCATATTTTTACATGTCCAGCTATATTATGGATGCGGTTTGTTACATGAATCCATTCCCTTTGATGAGTTGGAGATGGAACCCAACCTTTGAGGAGCCCATTCATGTCTATCATTCTAAGCTATGGGAGGAGAATGTTAAGGACTTATTTTATGAAATCTGTCACTACGTAGTGATACCTTTGCACCAAATTTTGTATGGCTACGCACCCCCTCGTATTTCAGATAAAATCGTGGGAAATATCAGGGCGATCGCAGATTTGTTTATTGAAGAGGTTTTTTCCTATGTCAGGGTTTTCGGGTGCTCGATTCTTCCTCACGCACTTCCAAATTCCTCCCCGACAAACTAGTGTGCAAGGAGGTGGCCTACCAAATAGTAACAGGTGGCATCGACATTGAATTGAAAGCATCTCAGAAGAAGTTTTAGCCTCTTTTTCCTGTACATATTGGGAAGTGTTCACTGCTTAACTTTGGTCATTCCAAGGTTGAAGCTGCAACATTGGATGACATCAAATTAGTAGACCTTGAACTTAGAAAACATGACCCTTATCAAGTTGTAGGAAACCACCTTACTCACTGCAACATGAAAATGTATGAACATGAGGTTTCTCCCTGCGATGACATGTTCAAGGGAGCCAGGAACTACAAAGAATTATTAGACAGAGTTCAGGCATTATCACCCGACCTACAAACCAGATTTCTGACTTTCTAGAAGCACAGGCGAATTGGTTTGCCGAAGATATTACAGGGAGAATTAAAAACCACTCCCCCAGCTCAAGAGAATACACCCAAGGTTTTGGATTAGAGGCTCATGATAAACAGACTGCAGAAGAAAACACGAAGAAGACTGAAGTATTCACAAAATGTAGAAACTTCACAATCAAATAATCCAGGGCCTGAAACAAGTTCTAAATCCGAGACTCCTTCAAAGTCGAATCAAACAATTTCACCTTCATCATTGACTATCCCTGTTGATATCCCTAAAACAACAGGAGAAAATCAATCTAGAGAGTTGGGTAGTCCTGTTACATCATTGACTCCTTTACAGTCAACTTTTGGGACTCCTCACCTGGAATTCATATATGCAAGTGATCTTACTCCTATCTCTAGAGAAGAGATACCCTCCTCTGACTAATTTTTAAATAAGAAGAGGAAGGTCATGGTAAAATAGGAAATGCATCTGAGAGAAGGCACAATGGTGAAGAAACACAGAGTGCTCATAGATGGGAAGAACCTAGAAGAGGAGGACTTTGCCACAGAAGTAGAAGGCTCTATGGGAGCTTTGGCAACGACCAATTTGTTCTCAGTTGACTCCCTAAGAACAAGGTTGAAATAGAAAAATCAAATGATAGCTCAGTTGCAAGACCAAGTAAAGCACACAGAGAATAATATTCGAGAGGAGGTAAATCAAAGGGTTGAACACGCCCGAACTGTGGACAAAGAGGAAATGAAATTGTTGAAGTCTAGTTTGGATGAAGCAAATAGGCAGATGCAAGTGAGTCAGGTACAGGTTATTCGACATGAATAATTAGTGAGACAACTACAGGCTGAGTTGAAGTCCATTAAAGGAAAAGTTGTGAATATAATAACATTTCAAGCCCAAGTACTAGAGGTGCATGAGAAACTACAAGAAGAACAACAAGACATGCTTTCCAAAATAGAAATCGTCCAAAACTACTTCTTGGAAATAAGCCACTCACTAGATAGCATTGTTCTAAAGGAAAAAGAGGCCACAACAACTCGTGCTGCTTTTCAAAAGGCAGTGGTGTTTTCGGCCAAAGAGGAAGTACCAGCAATCCCAAAGCTGACTGTAACTGAACAGATAAGGGGAGACATCATGTTAAATACATGGGAGAATAATATTTCTGAAAGCAGGAAAATGGCAAGAGAAGTTAAGAGAGAATGTGAACAAGTGTTTGATTAGCTAGACACAAAAACACTGGGCATTGGTAAAGGTGATTGTCTGGGGATATTAGGATAGATAAATGTTGTAAGGCATCAACTGCATATCAAGGAGAGTTGGAATGAAGTCCAGCTCGATATTTCACAATTGAAATAGCTCGACATCACCCAAATAGATAAGTGGTTAATAGATATGAATCTGCAGTTGCAGTCGACAAACTTTGGCAAGGGAAAAATTGAAGATGAGCTGCCCCAAATTTAGAGGAAGTTATATATGTTTGAAGCAAAGAATACATCAGAGCCTTCCAGAATTATGATGCAGTTTGTGGACAGGTGCATCGTGTGTTTGGGACTGAGAGAGGGAAGCGCTTCAAAGAAATGATGAAATAACGCATGTATGCTCGTTTTTGTCTGATTGTTAGAAAAGAAAAAATAACCGAGCACAACGGTTCAAATTCTATATTCTGTAACCGTTAGCACGGAGGAGATTAGGAGACTACAAACCGTCTAGGGTTGATGTTTTTCTTGTATAAATAAAATTTTGAAAGTGACACCAAAGGCCTTTTTTTGACTGATTGTAGTAGAAAGGTTATTCACTTTGCCAAAATTAATACAAATGCAAGTCGGAGATTCCAGACCCCGTCAAGTTTGAGTTATGTGCTCCTATGTTATTTCACATTTAACTGCATTTCTTATGTATCTTTGATGAATGCATAGCTGCAATTTAGTACAACTTCTACTGTGGTGATTGAATTGTTTAGTGATCTAATCGTTTACAGTTTTTCCTCTATATCGGCTATCATCACTTACAAGACCTATGGATGATTTAGACTATTATATCTGATGCTTCATTAAAGTTTTTATGTATCGTTTCTTCTTCTGTCGTAGTGTGAGATTATTCCTTGATCGAAGCCTCACATTGTTCCACATATTTATGTTTTATTTCATTCCATGCATGGTTTTCAGTTTAACTCATCTACGAGAAATGACCTTTGATTTTAATACACTATTAATTCAAGATTCGAGAAATTTTCTCATACAATCTAAAAGGAAGAAACCAATCCTTGAAACTCTTTTCCTCTATGACTGTACAAGTCATGAGACAGTACAACATTGAACCCGGTGTAACAGATTAGACCAATATTGCCTTAAACCTTTTCAATACTATCTTAAAAACTACCACCATCCGGGTTGAACTTGAGCGCTCTATTAGAAAAACAGGACCGCGGAGAAATAAAATAAAACAAATGCGGAAAAAAAACATAGAAGATACACAATACAAGAGAGACACAGATTTATGTGGTTCACCCAGTGTGGGCTACATCCACCAGAGAAATTGCCAGGTCCTTCCTTTATTATTATCCAGCAAATGAAGGGATACAACCTACAACAAAACCTGCTTTAACTTCCTCTTCTTTCTCTCACAGTATCCTCTCTCAGAATACAATATTTTCCATCATGCATAAACGCAATACATTTTCCTCATAACAGAGGGTTGCCTTCTAGGGAAAAAATCCCTAACATAATTTCTACCGTTAGATCTTCGACCTTATAATGAATGGTCTAGATTTACAATGAAATTACAATATACATTTACAAGGCAATTTTTCCTTCGGGGGCCCGCTTGCCCCCAAACCCCCTAGCCGGGGGGATAGCCCCCCTAGACCCCGCAAAGGGGGTACCCCCCCTCTGCACTCCCCCACATGGAAGAGTGTACATACTTCTGGGGTGTAAATACTTCATGGGTTATAAACACATGTGAAAGTAAAAGACCTATGAATCAGGAAGATAATCAGGCTCCACAACCAACACACTCATGGGTGGCCATTAAGCAGGACATCAGTGTCCAAGAACAATTGGAATCTAGAAAAAGACAACTCGAGAATCGACCCTAGCTCCTTTTCCTTTTAAAGAGTTTTTTTCCTCTTCTTTTATCCAAAACCCTCTTTTCGAATGCCTAGACTTTATATTCCCAAGCCTTGAGTATAAACTCTGGAACAACATCTTTTTGGCGCCGTTGCTGGGGAACGGAGTAATGAAATTATTTTCCTTGGGAAAATGACATTTATAAGCTTCCCTCTTTAATAGTGAACAAAGAGTGAGAACCTTTTAAAGGCTCAGTTATCATTCACTTGGCGACTCCATGTTTAAGTAAGTTGGCATCTAGTCAAAGGAACACTAGACAAAACCCTGATGCTAAGCAGACCAATCCTGTTTCTGATCTCGAAAAAATACTAAAAACAAGAGGTTTCATTAAGAAAAATGCTACGGTCTACCAGCCTAAATACACACAGCCTAAAGCTAAGATTCCTCTTGAAACGTTAACTTCACAAAAATTTCCCACCCAAACCCTTTCCGGAGAAACATTGGCTAAGGCAGTTGAAGCCGAGACCACAAACCTGAACTTAGTGTTCCCAGAAATCAAGCTCGAATCTCATCCGACTAACTCCTGTGTAAGTGAAGGCATGAAGCCCTCAGTAAAACTCACGTCGACTGATATCACACCAACCCTTTAATTAGATTACCTGACCTCACAAAGTCTCGAAGAGTATACCACATACTCAGATTCCACGCCTGTGGGTTCTCCCATTTACATTTCTTGCAAGTCGGAGGAACCGAGTCCCCGTATCTCGTTCCCCCCTCTTATAGTTTTTTCGTCTCTCGAAGAAGCTAAGGGATCGCTATACATCTTCCAAAACTCTCTTTATAATCTACCTTTTAACTTCCCTAGGATATCTATGGCTGCTGCAGGAGGAGGAGGGGGCGACCAAGGGAAACCCCTGCCTCCGGGGATTTTCACCAAAGTAGCTACTAGATACGCCCCTTTGGTTCTCCCAGTACCCCTTCACGATTTACCCTAGAACTATATGAAAAACCTAACTAAGTTTACTGGGGAAGAAGACCTAACTGCAACTGAACATATCAACTTATTCGACCAATTCGCAGATATCCTCGATCTCGAACATGAAGACATGTATTCACGATTATTTGTACAAAATTTCGAAGGGCAGCTGAGAACTTGGTTTTGAGGTTTTCCTGCAGGTTCGATACTATATTATGAAGCATTAGAAAACTCTTTTCTCAGACAATGGGGGGAAATAAAGGACCACTTGTACTATTTAACTGAGTTTGGGGCATTAAGGAAGAAAAATTCTAAAACAGTTATTGAATTTATCCAGAGATTTAATAAATCATATAACAAGATTCCAATYGAAGTTAAACCTTCTCTGCCCRCAGTAAAGGTAACCTTTGCAGGATCTTTYGATCCCAATTTTGCACTATTATTGAGAGAAAGGAGAGCATCCGACCTTACCCGAATTCAAGACGATGTCGTAGAGATTGAGTCAAACATGATGGCTTCTGGTAAATTGAAGGCAAAAATAGAAATGGGAAAYARAGAGACCAAAAKTTTTAAGGAACAAGAAGGACCCTCGAGATCTGGGAGATCCTCAGATGATAAAATGGATSATATGGCGAGGATAAGTAAAGAACTGTCCAATAAAATTTCAAAGATGGAACTAGATCAATATAAAGAAGATTAGTTCATTAGGAGAGAATTCAGGAGGAACCCCAATACTCAAATACAACAAAGACAAATTAAAAAYGAAKATCAAAAGGTTCAAACTCCTTTAAAAAGCGAAAATTTTATAGGAGGTAATGACATGCAAGAATTTGAGGATTTAGAAGAAGATATTAATAATCTCGGCAAAGATTGTTATCAACGTCATTTAACTAGACAAGATTCTGAGACTTCTTTAAAAACATAACATCGGTCTAATGAGGATAGAAATGAAAATAATACAGAGGACCCTGCTTACCAAGGAATCGCTGACACTATAATGGTCGAGCCCCAAAACAAGTATAATCTAAGGCCTAAAACTAAAAACCTGACAACTGCCCAACCAAAGAAAATCCTGCCGAGAGGCAAAGTATATGAACCAAATCCAAATGAAATTGAAACAAATAACACCAGGATAAAAGGAGCTAACCCACAAGGTGCCAAAAATAATACAGTCGAAACACAGATGGAAGGAACAAAAACAACTGAGAACAAAGCAATACAAACAAGTAAAGTCGAAAAGAAAGAGATCGAAGTACCAACCAGAGAAACTAAGAAAATCATAGGAGGTTTCAACTTAGAGAATGAGATTAACAAAATCAAAATACAAATACCTCTGGTTGAACTGGAAAATAATCCCATTTACTGAAAACAAATCACCAAAATGATAAATTTTTCAGATATGGGAAATCAAGATGACGTTATAAATTTGGAAGATGATAAGCCTAATATAATTTTTGGGCCGCATTTTGAAGGGGCCAGGGATACCGTTGCTCCTTTATATATTACACTAAACATGCATGATCATCTGCTACATAAATACATGCTGGATTCAGGAGCCTCACATAACGTGATGCCCAAGGCTATTATGGATAGAATTGGCCTCGAAATTACCAGGCCATACAAAAATTTATATTCGTTTGATTCGAGGAAAGTTAAATGTGTAGGCATGATCAAAGACTTGGTAGTAAATCTTGCACAGATCCAAATAAAAAGTGTTCTGATGGATGTGGTCATTGCTGATATACCCTCGAAGTATGGTATGCTATTATCCAGGTCTTGGGGTGCTAAGCTTGGAGGATCCCTTCAGCTAGACATGACATACACCACGATTCCCGTTTTCGGAGGACAATTCACTCGATTGTACCGAGAAACACGTCTGGCATACACGATAAGTGATCCGCATAACCCTAGCAATTACCCAATTTTTTTCGTTGATCAAGATCTTGGAAATTGTAATTTATCGATTGATGACGATATAGATGAATGTGCTGAAGATGTCACAGAAGGGAATAAAACAGAAAAGATAAAAGAAAGTATATATAACACTAGAATCTGGAAAATGTTTTTTAATGGCGCTTCGTCATGTGAAGGAGCAGGGGCAGGTGTACTCTTTGTAGCACCTGGAGATGATTTTGTCATTCCTTTCTCTTACAAACTATAGTGGGACATAGACTACACAAATAATGTGTGTGAATACGAGGCCTTGGTTTTGGGATTAGAAGCCGCCATAAAATTAAACATAAAAAACTTGGAAGTCTATGGAGATGCGGAATCAATTTTGAAACAAGTGAATCGGCAGTATCAGGCCAAACATTCTAGATTGATATCTTATAGAAACTGAGCCTGGGATTTAATGGAAAAAAATTTCTCGTCAGTTAATGGCCATTACATCCCTCGTACAAAAAATCTACAAGTTGATTTGTTACCCAAAGTAGCCTCAACTTTTTCACCTCCTAAAGCTTTAAAGCTTAAGTATCACATAGAGGTGAGGCACAGACCCTCCATACCGAACAATATACAACACTGGTGTTCGAAGACGATGAACAAATCATAAAATTACTCAAAATGGTGGAAGACTTTGTTGAAACGCACATCGACCAGAAAACCAGAACGGTCATACCTGGATTATGCAAGAAGAAGAAGATCCTCAAGAATTCCAAGATAAGATCACAAATCATCGCATGTTAGTACTAAAAAATAATCAAATCCCTAAAGGTCTAATTCCCCTAGAAAGATTATTTGACCATAACGATATGCCTTTGAAATCTACATTGTAGCCTCAACCAGAGGAAGTCGAAGGTTGTGATATAGGCACTAAAGAGGAACCTAGAATGGTAAAAATATCAAAGTATCTTCCTCCTGAGATGAAAGGTAAGTATACAGACTTACTCGGGAGATATAAAGACGTTTTTGCATGGTCTTATGATGACCTAAGAACCTATGACACCACTGTGATCGAACACAAGATCCTTTTAAAACTTGGTGTCAAACCTTTTAGACAAAAGCTCAGGCATATCAATCCCATCTTATTTCCCGTGGTCGAAAAAGAATTCAAAAAACTCCCGGATGCCAAAATAATTGTACCACTCAGGTACTCTGAGTGGGTAGCCATCCTGGTCCCAGTCAGAAAGAAGAGCAAAGAAATCAAACTGTGTGTATATTTTAGAAATATAAATAAATCATCTCTTAAAGGCAATTACCCTCTACCCAAGATGGACCATGTGTTAGAAAGAGTATTTGGAGCGAATAGGATGTCCATGATCGATGATTTTTCCGGCTACAATCATATTGTTGTTAACGAAGACGATAAAGAAAAAACAACCCTCACTACCCCTTGGGGTACATTTATGTATGATAAAATGACTTTTGGTTTAATGAATGCAGGTGCCACCTTCCAGCGGGCTATGGATATCACCTTCGTCGACGAAAGAGATAAATTCGTGGTTATCTATCTTGACGATCTGACTGTTTTTTCTAAATCTGATGAATATCATTTGATACATCTCAAGTAAACGTTCTAGAAATGTCACAAATTTGGTTTGTCTTTAAATCCCAAGAAGTCACACTTTGCAATGCAAGAAGGTAAACTCTTGGGCCATATTGTGTCTCGGGATGGAATTAAATTTGATCGTAAAAGGGTCGAATCTATAGACACTATAAATATTCCTAGAAATGTAAAAGAAATTCAGTCATTTTTAGGAAAAATATTTTTTTTAAGAAGATTTATCCCAAACTTCGCTGAAATTGATTACATATATGCTCAAGAAGAACAACGAAGTTAAGTGGATGGTCGAAGCCAAAGCATCGTTTGCACACATCAAGAAAATTATAGGTGAAGCACCTGTACTGGAAAGCCCTGATTATCTTAGAAAAATTTTTATCTTCTCATTTGCATCTGAACACACAATCGCAACAGTACTTCTACAAAAGAACGAAGAAGTTTCCGAGCAACCAATAGCATTCTTCAGTGAAATCCTTAGAGACGTAGAATTGAAATATGACATAATGGAAAAGCAAGCATATGCTAGGCCAAAAGCACTAAAGGCTTTCAGAACTTACGTGTTACTCTCCAAGGTAATTGCATATGTACCCACCAGTTCCATTAAAGACATATTAGTTCAACCTGATAACAACAGGAAGAGGGGTTGGTGGCTTGCTAAGATTCAAGAATTCAATTTAGAAGTGAAACCGACAAAGATTGTAAAAGGACAAGGTTTGGCTAAGATACTCGTTGAATCAAATTTCAGAGCACTCGGTATAAATAATCTACAAGAGTATGAAGGATGTTTGGATATGGATGAACTCGATGAACAAGTAGCTACAACCAATATAGAAGAAAAGTTTACAACTTTGGTGTGGTACAAAGATATAGTATCATATCTTCTCACTTTGAAATGCCTAAGTGATATGGATACATCCAAAGCTAGAACGTTGAAACTGCATGCGGTGAAGTATTGTATTTCAGAAATCCAATTGTATTGGAAGGACCCACTGGGTTTTCTACTGGTTTCCCTAGTCGAATCGGAGACGAAAAAAGTCATAAATGAATTCCATAAAGGGGTTTGCGGAGGGAATCATGCGTGGAGAGAAATGACTTATAAAATCCTGAGAGCGAGATATTATTGGCCTAAATTATTCCTAGATGTAAATGCCAAAGTCAGAGCCTATGATTCATGCCAATTATTTGCAAGCAAGTAGAAACTCCCAACACTACCTCTCGTCCCGGTTAAAACATAAGCTTTGTTCCAACAATGGGGGTTGGATTTTATAGGTGATATTAATCCACATTCTAGCACGCAACACAAATGGATCCTGACCACTACATATTATTTCACCAAATGGGTAGAAGTTATTCCAACTAGAAAAGCCACTGATTCAGTGGTGATATACTTCCTGGAAGAAAACATATTATCTAGATTTGGTTGTCCCCGAAAGATAGTTACAGATAATGCCCAGACATTCAAATCGATGGAAATGATTAGATTTTTCCAAAAGTACAATATTATATTGGGTCACTCCACGACATACTACCCCCAAGGCAACGGGTTAGCAAAATCATCAAATTAAATATTAATTACCATAATTAAGAAGGTGTTGAACGAAAATAAAAAATCCTGGAATCTGAATTTGAAATATGCCCTGTGGGAAAACTGGATAGGCACCAAGAAATTGATTGGAACTTCTCCATTCCAAATGGTATACGGGACTGACGTGGTACTACCCATAAACCTGGCTCTACCAGTGATGAAGCTTTGGCGAGATAAAAAAGAAGAACCAAACCATGTCACATGGAGAATAAATCAATTGATTGAAGTTCAACAGAATAGGGTTGAGGTTGACGAAAGGTTGCAGAAATATCAAGACAACATGAAAGCATTATTTGATCATAGGGCTAAAGACACGGAATTCCTCCCTGGTGATTTAGTTTTGGCAAATTTGATCATATTTGGTATGGACCATTCAAAGTCTCAGTTTCTGAAGGGAAGAACTCATTTTTGTTAGAAAATTTGGACGGTAAAATCCACAACGCCCCTATCAACGGGCGTTATCTGAAGCACTATATGAAATAAACGATTTCCAAATTTCCACTTTATATACCGGTTTGTGTTTTCTGTTTTTATAGCTTTTCGGTAAGTTTTACTTTCACCACAAATAAAGCAGGTTAGTGATCTCCTAGAAATAGAGATGTGAAATTGTACACATTGAATTCCATAAATATTAGAAACTTGACGCCCTTCATGTTGTTTTATTGCAGGATTTCGGTCTATAGTTCAAACATTAAAAAGAAGAAAACGGATGGTCGTGTATCAAAAAACTGATTCGCCTGAAACAGGTGATCAAAAATAAGTTGCTAAGATGAGAACGAAGTGGTAAGGCAAAGGTATAAATTCTCTAAATGTCTAGATTTCAAATGAATATCACCTAGGTGCAACAACGGTCTCATGAGTATGAACATATTCGCCCGAGGTATCATCAAAAGAATGAAGTTTCCTATGGACCATAAAAGATTCCTCTGGATAAGACAAAAATAAGTAAAATAAACAGGAGAAGTAAAGTGACCTCCAAGAAAGGGTTCCAAGAGTCAAAATTGCATTACTACAACTATGTTTATGAAATTCTAAGCCTTATCTGTCATCTCGTTCCAGCCCATGGTTCTTTCTCCTTGACCCCAAATGCCTTCCCATGATCTCCAGAGAGGAAACAGAGGTTACACTTTAGCTCTGAAGCTGACAAACGAATCTTTAGAAGAAAGGAAAATTCCTCTTGAACCCTCAAACGCTTACTGAACTAAGATATGTGTAGGTTAATCCTAACTCTCTTAGTTCTTTTCACAGGTTCTAGGATTTTAGTCTTGCTCAAAAGAAGGTTCCTGAAAATAATTTCTCCCATAAGTTTTCCTGCAGACTAAGACGTTTTGAAGGTCAAAGGGAAACTAATCCAGAGTAATCAAAGTGAGTTGACAAGCCTCTGTTGCAAAATTATACACAGATATCATCCCTAGTATACTCTATACTAATTGATTGCCCGCACTTCATGTCAAGAAAAAATATAAGACGGATTGTGAAAGGAAATTCAAAAATTGATTGCCCCCATCTAGTCCAAAAAGGAGATGATGAAAGGAAATTCATGAAATGATTTCCCTCATATAAACATTTAAATGCAAAGTTACAATTTGAAGTGGTGAAAGGAAATTCAATAAAGGGAATCAGATAACTTCACCGGGGTACTGAACAGGCTCACTTGCAGTGAAGCAATGTCTAAGATATCTGTAAGGATGTTATACATGAATTGTAATGTTCTCTGGTAATTAGTTTTCTTTGAAACCGGATCTACATCCTCAGTTCGGGAAGGACTCCCTGATTAAAAACATTAAAATTACTTCATCTTGAGGCAAGCAAGATCAAATGAGCCTGTGAAAATTCCTGAGGTTGTTTGAATTATCCTGAGAAGACCAAAAGTCGGTATCAGGGAAGAGGATGTCAAATGGCCTAAAATTGACATTAGAAAGTGGTTAAGTTTCGAAAGCTTTCAGAGATAAGGATGAAACCCCCTTTTTCCCCTGCACCCTCCTTCTGAACAAGTTTCGCAGAAACAAACTAGTGACTCCATTTACCCAATAAAGGCACGTGGTCTACTGTTCTTCTCGTCCTGCTGGGACACGAGATCCCCAGATGGAGCCTATGTTGGAACATTATCCTTCTTTTTTCTTTAAACTTAATACTAAAGGGAACATTCCTTTATCTAAAAGGTTTATTATGGAGCCACCTTTCTATCAACAAATCAATCTTAAACAAAATCTTATTTTGAATTTTCGGGAGTCGACAGTTCGTAAATTACAATGAGTCAATGTCAAATGCCTCCTCAAGTCACTGATTCCTAAATTCACGAAAATGTTAAAAGCTAGCGCTACGTTTATTAAAGATTTTAAAAAGGGTTTAATAAATCCCATCGCGATTTTGCAATTTGGGATTCTCACATGCTATAAACTTCGAGTTCGCAATATCTAAAACCCCGAAATCTTACGGTCTAATCAAGCTTAATTAGGAGCTAAAAAATGATTGACAGTTAACAAATCCCATCGCGATTTCTCGCGTCAAAAGTTATTAAAGTCCCGATACTCCATTTCCCGAAAAGTAAAGACTAATCCATGATCGTGATTAATTAAAAGGTTAAGACAAGTGGTTAGTGCCTAAATAAATCCCGTCGCAAGTTCGTGATTCAGGATTTCTTTGTGTCATACCTCTTGGGGGCACGATGCTCGAAACTCTGAAACATGAAAACCTGAAAGAATTAAGCGCTTAAACATGGATTAACTTAACTTTAAAGTGGGATTAATGATAATTAATAGTTGTTCATGTTTCTCTATTCAGAAGTTTTCAACGAAATTCCCTTCGAAATCTCAGTTTCGAATCACCGATATGTGGCAGTCTCTATAATGGATTAATGAAGATATGTTGAACATAGGGTGCGTATATATAGGCGTAACATCTCCATTAAAGAATTTAATTCTTATCCCCTACATCGGTACGATAAATTTAAGACGAGTTAAAGGTAAATACAGGTCTGTTATTTCGAATTTCATTTCTACTTTCAGACTAGGAGTGAATTATATTCAGAAGATCTCATGCATTTCTCCCCTACAACAGGTCTTCATTTAGCATAGACACCATGGCACCCAGAAAAGCACCTAAGAAAATTAAAGAAGCAGGTGGAAGTTCAAATCCAGATGGAGATGTGGTATCAAACACTATGCCACATGCTGTGGATTCAATCAAATCTTGGAGGTAGATTTTTGAGAGTCTGGACTATGAGATTAGGAATTGCCCCGATGATTTAGGGAATGAAAGGAATGAAAATAAACTTAGATACATAGTCGAGTCTGAGCTGCACAAAATATCCACATGACAGAGACTCATGCCATATAACAACATGGTATGCCGGGATTTAAAGAAAATTGATGTTCCGAAAAGGCGCATTCAAAATAGCCAAGGGGTCATCATCGGCTCGTTCAGACCCGAGCACATCCAAGTAATTTACAAACTACCCCCTACTTCTAAATACATTTATAATGCCGAATTCATAGCAGAATTTCAAAGAAAGGAGTGCACAGAATTCGATCAAACATATCCAAATATAATCAAAGACTGGTGGGGAATTCCAACAAGGTTTAGAGTCGATACCCATGGCAGGTATGCCACGAATTCATTAAATGAATACATATTTTATATAGCCCTGATGCTATGTAAACTCTTCAAGAGGAAGAGCCCTACCCATTTTCTGGCAAGATGGGTGCCACTTATACACAAAGTAGCCGAGGGTTACAGTTTTAACTGGGGAAAAATTTTATCCGACAATCTAGCTAGTGAGGTTGCAGAGTACCAAACTGCTAAGTCGAAATGTCAACCTGCATCTTTTTACATGTCCGCCTATATTATGGATGTGGTTTGTTACATGACTCCATTCCCTTTGATGAGCTGGAGCTGGAACCCATCCTGTGAGGAGCCCATTCATGTCTATCATTCTAAGTTATGTAGAACCCAGCCTGTGCGGAGCCCATTCTTGTTTATCACTCTAAACTATGGTATGAGAATGTTAAATATTTTTTTTACGAAATTTGTCACTACATGGTGATAATTTTGCACCAAATTTTGTATGGCTACACACCCCCTTGTATTTCATAGAAAATCATGGGAAATCTCGTGGCGATCGCAGATTGTTTTATTGAAGAGGGTTTTTCCTATATCAGGGTTTTCAGGTGCTCAATACCTTCTCACGCACTTATGAAATTCCTTCTTGACAGATTGGTTTGCAGGGAGGTGGCCTACCAAAAAATAATAGGTGGTATCGGCACTGAATTGAAAGCATCTTAGAATAATTTCTAGTCGCTTTTTCCGCATTGTACAGATTGGGAAGTGTTCACCGCTTAAGTTTGGTCATTCCAAGTTGAAGCCATGTGTACTGATGAAATCAAATCCCAGAGACCTTAAACTCGTAAAACATGACCCTTTTACCGTTGTAGGAAACCACCTACTCAATCGCAAATACGAAATGCACACAGTGCTTCCTCCCTCACATGACATGTCCAAGGGAGCTTGTGGACCCACGAAGTATTAGATAGAGTTTGTGCATATCACCCGGACCTACGTAATTCAACTTTCTAACTTTCCTAGCACTGTGGTGAATTGGTTTTCCAAAGATACTACAGGGAGAATCAACAACCACTCACCCAGGTTTCAGATCAGAGGCTCATGATAAAGAGACTGCAAAAGAAAACACAAAGGAGACTGAAGCACCTTCACAAAAGGAAAAAACTTCACAATCAAAGAATCCAGGGTTTGGAACAAGTTCTAAATCTGAGACTCCTTCAAATTTGAATCAAACGATTTCACCTTCATCATCAACTATCCCTGTTTATATCCCTAAAACAACAAGAGAAAATCAATCTACAGAGTTGGGTAGTCCTATTACATCATTGACTCCTTTATAGTCAACTTTTGGGACTCCTCACCTAGAAGTCATATATGCAAGTGATCTTACTCGTATCTCTAGAGAAGAGATACCCTCCTCTAACTACTTTTTTAGTAAGAAGAGGAAGGTCATAGTAAAATAGGAAATGCATCTGAGAGAAGGCACAATGGTGAAGAAACACAGAGTGCTCGTAGATGGGTAGAACCTAGAAGAGGAGGAATTCACCACAGAAGTAGTAGGCTCTATGGGAGCTTTGGCGATGACAAATTTGTTCTCAGTTGACTCCCTCATAACAAGGATGAAACAGAAAAATCAAATGATAGCTCAGTTACAAGACCAAGTAAGGCACGGATAGAATAATATTCGAGAGGAAGTAAATCAAAGGGTTGAACATGCTCGAACTGTGGACAAAGAGGAAATGAAATTGTTGAAGTCTAGTTTGGATGAAGAAAACAAGCAGATGCAAGTGAGTCAGGTATAGGTTATTCAGAAGGAAGAATTAGTGAGACAGCTACAGGCTGAGTTGAAGTCCATTGAATGACAATTTGTGAATATAACAACATTTCAAGCCCAAGTACTAGAGGTGCATGATAAACTACAAGCAAAACAACAGGACATGGTTTCCAAAATAGAAATAGTCCAAAACTAATTCTTGGAAATAAGCCACTCACTAGATAGCATTGTTCTAAAGGAAAAAGAGGCCACAACAACTTGTGTTGCTTTTCAAAAGGCAGTGGTGTTTTCGGCCAGAGAGGAAGTACCAACAATCCCAAAGATGAATGTAAATGAACAGATCAGGGGAGACATAATGTTAAAGACATGGGAGACTAATAGTGTCGAAAGCAGGAAAATGGCAAGAGAAGTTAAGAGAGAATGTGAAGAAGTGTTTGATCATCTAGACACAAAAACACTAGGCATTGGTAAAGGTGATTGTCCGGGGCTATTAGGGAAGATAAATGTTGTAAGGCATCAACTGCATATCAAGGAGAGTTGGAATGAAGTCCATATCAAGATTTCACAAATCAAACAACTCGACATTGCCTAAATAGATAAGTGGTTAATAAAGCCGAATCTGCAGTTGCAGTCAACAAAGTTTGGCAAGGGAAAGATTGAAGACAAGTTGCCCCAAATTCAAAGGAAGTTATATGTGTTTGAAGCAAATAATACGTCAGAGCCTTCCAGAATTTTGATGCAGTTTGTGGACAGGTGTGTCGTGTGTTCGGGACCGAGCGAGGGAAGCACTTCAAAGAAATGATGAAATAACGCATGTATGCTCGTTTTTGTCCGATTGTTAGAAAAGAAAAATTAACCGAGCACAATGGTTCAAATTCTATATTTTGTAACCATTAGCATAGAGGAGATTAGGAGACTACCAACCGTCTAGGGTTGATGTTTTTCTTGTATAAATAAAATTTTGAAAGTGACACCAAAGGATTTTTTTTGGCCGATTGTAGTAGAAAGGTTCACTTTGCCAAAATTAATACAAATGCAAGTCAAAGATTCCAGACCCCGTCAAGTTTGAGTTATGTTCTCCTCTTTTATTTCACATTTAACTTCATTTCTTATGTATCTTTGATGATTGTGTAGCTGCTATTTAGTACAAATTCTACTGTAGTGATTGAATTTTTTAGTGATCTAATCGTTTACAGTTTTTCCTCTGTATCGACTATCAGCACTTACAAGACTTGTGAATGATTTAGACTATTATATCTGATGCTTCGTTAAATTTTTTCCTTATCGTTTCTTCTTCTATCATAGTGTGAGATTATTCCTTGATCAAAGCCTCACATTGTTCCATAGATTTATTTTTTCTTTCATTCCATGCATGGTTTTCAGTTTAACTCAGCCACGGGAAACGACCTTTGATTTTGCTACACTATTAATTGAAGATTCGAAAAATTTTCTCATACAATCTAAAAGGAAGAAACCAATCCTTGAAACGCTTTTCCTCCATGACTGTACCAGTCACGAGACAACCCAACATTGAACTCGGTCTAACAGATCAGACCAGTATCGCCTTAAACCTTTTCAATACTATCTTAAAAACTGCCACCACCCGGGTTGAACTTGAACTCTCATGGGCGGCCATTGAGCAAGACATCAGTGTCTAGGAATAATTGGAGGCTATATCAAGACAACTCAGGAATAGACCCTAGCTCCTTTTACTTTTAAAGAGTTGATTTCCTCTTCTTTTATCCAAAACCCTCTTTTCATAAGCCTAGACTTTATATTTCCAAGCCTTGAGTATAAACTCTGGAACAACACAATAAAAAATAAAACAAAAATTATATTTAAAATGACATGGAAAGCCACTCATGGATTTAAGAAAAATAATTTTTCAGAAAGTTCCCATTGACAGGGCCACAAAAAAATTCAGATTCCTCCAAATTCTGCAGCTTATAAGTGTTATTTGAAAATACCTCAGAAATTTTGTAGGGACCATTCCACAAGGCTTCCAATTTACCATGCTTGCCTTTGTCTTGCTTGGCTGCATCCCATTTGAGCACTAGATCTCCTAGCTAGAAATCTTCTTTTCTTACCTTCTTGTCAAAGGGTTTCTTGATCTTATGTTGATGGTCTTGTGCTTTGTCCAGTATTTGCTCCCTAGTCTGCTACACTTCTACCAGCTATTGTATTCTTATGATCATATCATCAGGTTCTCCTTGGTAGTCTTGGAAAAAAAATTCCACGGAAAGGAAAGATGAGTAGGAAAGATAGCCTCAACTCCATACACAAGCTGAAAAGGAGAGACACCAAGTGATATTTTTGTTGTCACTCTATCATCCCACTAAGCAAATTTCATCTTTGAGTCCCATGGATTTTTGTTGTCTTTGAAGAATCTCTTGATGATCTTTATAAGGCTCTTGTTAGAGGATTCTGCCAATCCATTCCCTTGGGGGTAGTAAGGAGTATAATGAACCAATGTAATTCCATAATGTTCACAAAACTTGATCAATGGTTCAGCCTTGAAAGATGCAGCATTATCAGTAACATTTCTGCCCGAACAACCAAATATCGCCATAAAATCCTCAAGAAAACCAATGATTACCTTGTGAGAGGAATTCCTTGAAGGGACAGATTCTATCCACTTTGTAAAGTAATCAGTAGTTGTCAAAATCCACTTATGATGACCACTTGAAGCAAGATGAATTTCCCCAATAAAATCTAGGCCCCACTACTGAAAAGGGCTTGAAGCTACCACATGCTTCAATGGCAAAGATTTTAGGTGTTGCTTTCCAGAAAAATTTTGGCACTTGAAACAAGCTCTAATCTTTGCACAAATGTTAGTAAAAAGGCTAGGCCAAAAATACCCAGCTCTGAGAATCTTATAGGCTGTGGTTCTCTAGAAGTGATGGCCTCCACATAAACTGTCATGAAAATCAGACATAATCTTTTGGGCCTCCTGTGGATCTATACATCTCAAAATCACTCCTAAAGGATCTTTCCAATACAAAACTTGGTCAATAAGACAATATTTGATTGATTTGGGCTTCAAATCTCTTACCTTGTTCTTCTTCAAACCATCAGGAGGCTGTAACTTCTATAGAAAATATATAATGTCCTTGTACCAAGTGCATTCTTCCAATGGAGGGTTGACTTGAGAACCTTTATCAAACAACTCAGCTTGCTGATTTTATGAGCTAATATTTATGAAATTAACCCCCAAATATTTGAAATTTGATTCAACCAACAACCTATATAAACTTTGGCCTTTAACCAATTTAGTGGGCTTTATTTCAAGATCAAATTCAAAAATTTTGGTAATCCATTTGCTCCTCCTTCCGTCTATGTCAGGTTCAATAAGAATTTCTTTCACAGAGAATGAAGGGACATACGAAATAACTTTTGAATACAACACATATACTCTGAAATCCTTGAGGGCTTTGACCAAAGCATAGGCCTACTTTTCCATGATGTCATATTTTATTTCAGCATCCCTCAATGCATGCTGAAAAAGGCAATAGGCTGCTCTAACCCTTCTCCATTTTTCTGCAATAAAACAACAACTACCGTGTCAAATGAAGAAAAAAAAATATTAGAAAATCCTTGGAGTAGTCAAGGATGATGAGCACGGGTGCTTCAATCAAATCCTTTTTTATTTGATCAAAATAATTTCGAGACTCAGAAGTCCATTTGACTTCATTTCCTTTCCTCGGCATGGCTATGATATACTTTACCAATTCAGCAAAATTTGAAATGAAACTTCTCAGAAAATTGATTTTCCCCAAGAAAGACTAAACTTCTTTCTTGGATCTTGGGAGAGACAAGATCTGGATGGCTTCTACTCTACTTGAATCAATTCTTACCCCTTAAGTTGATACAATGTGCCCCAATAATTTCCCCTCCATATAAAACAGTGACTTCTTAGGATTGAGAGAGAGACCAAACTTTCTGCACTTCAAGAAGACCTTTTTCAAATGATGATAATGTTCTTTATCAAATGGTCAAAAAATTGTAATGTAATACAAATAGATGACTACAAACTTGTCCTTCTCCCCAATAAAGGAAATGTCCACGGCTCGCTGAAAGGTTGCTCCTGCATTTATCAATCCAAAGGGAATTTTAGCATACATGAATGTGCCCCAAGGAGTGGTGAAGTTTGTCTTCTCTCTATCTTTAGGCAAGACAAAATCTAATTGTATCCAGAAAATCCATCAATTATAGACATCCTAGATGAACCTGTCACCCTCTGCAATATGTGCTCCATCTTTGGTAAGGGGTACTTATCTTTCTTAGATCTTCTATTCAAATTTATGAAATCGACACAAAGTTTGATTTCTCCATTCTTCTTTCTCACTAGGACCAAGTTAGCCACCCATTCAGAGTATCTCAAAAGAATTATAATCTTGGCATCCAAAATCGTTTTTAACTCTTTTTCCATAATAGGCAGCAGCATAGGATTTATTTGTCTCAGTTTCTGCCTAAATGGATTTCTCTCTTCTTTCAAAGGGATTTTATGTTCAATGATGTTTGTGTCATATGTTCTAAGATCTTCATATGTCTAGGAAAACACATCAGCAAACTCTTTTAACAACTCAACATATTCATCCCTTTGTTCCTTTGACAAGCTACTAGACAACTTGACATATTTGGGATTCTTCTTTGTACCCATATTCCATTCATTCATATCAGCATTATCAGTTGAACCTTTAACCTTCACAGCCACATCATTTCCATCGAACAATCTCTCCAAAGGAACTAGTCCCTTTGGAATATGGTTACTAGGAAACTGAACAATATCATGGTTAGAAATTTTATTTAGAAAAACATCAGCATGAGGACTACTTTCAGTATCATGATCTTGATCAATATTCAAGGCAGAAAACTCATCCACAGTCTCAAGAAATCTTTTAATATTAAGATCATCCTCAAAAACCTTCCAATGTTTGACATTGTCAGGTATAAAGGGTCTATACTTCACTTCTACATCATATTTGAGTTTAGGTGGCAAAGGGACTCTAAAATTACTTGTTGAAACAACCAAATAATCAACCATGGTTCTCCACTCTTGGAATAAATGAGATATTGAAATATAAGAAGAAACTATCAACAAGATCCCAAACTTCATTCCTGTAAGTCCTTAGCCTGGGGTGTTTAGCTTGATACAAATTTTTTATTTTATGGAAAATTAATTCAGTATCTCCAAACACTAATATATCTTCAATCCCAATGTCTTTGGAAACCCTCAAACCCAAAACAAGAGCTTCATATTCTTCCACATTGTTTGTATTTTCAAATTTGATCTTGTAGGACAAAGATATGGTCTTTTGAGTAGGGGAAACAAAGACTACTCTAGCACCAAGACCTTCCTTAGAAGAGTCTCCATCAAAAAACATCTTCCAAACAAAGGTAGTTGGAGGAGAATATTATCAAAATGTAACGGACTATTTTATGATTTCAAGAGGATATTGAGGAGCATCAGTGAGCTGCAATATACCAGATCCTAAATCAGTATCAAGTGAAAAAATAGGATGGTTGGCGGGGTTTGCTTCATCACCGATAATGTAGGCCAACTGAGCTTCCCTGTAAATCCTTTTATGCTCCCCCCCAAACATAGGAATGGTGGCATATGTAAGGTCCATATGCAAGGTTCCCACTAGTTTTTTTATCCAATATCTTGACAAGAGCATACCAAACTTAGGGGGGAAATTAGCCACCACAATATCCATGACCACACTTTTCATGGGAAACTAAAACAAGGTCACAATGAGATCTTTGATAACCCCAAGGCACTTCACTTTCCTAGAGTCAAAAGAATATAAGTCACAATATTTGTTTGTAATTTCCAACCCAAGTTCATCCATGACCATTTTTGGCATGAGATTGTGAGATGCCCCTGAGTCCATCAAGCAGTGATGCAACACCTTATCATGAATGTTCAGTGATGTATAAAAATGAGACGATGAATCATCTCTATATTCTATCAAAGGTCCTAACATGACTATTGGTTTTTCGTATTGGAGGTTGAATGAATCAGTAGAATGGGAGGAAGGTTCAGGCTGCAACATTTTGGAAAGATATTTTTTGAACTCCTCATTTTTTATCAGCTCCAAAAAAGGTACATGAATTAATATTTTTTGAATTTCATTTTCAAAGCTGAAAGAAGATGGAGATTTCAGAATCTCCTTAACTTCTGGAGTAAGATTCTTAATCAAATCTTGAGGGATTTGTACATCTTTCTCTTTGATGTCAGCTGCCATGGGCTTAGGAAAATTTTCTTCTTTAGTGGGTTGATCAGAAGTATCACTATTTTCTTGTTTCGTTTTGGAAATCATATTGTATCTATTAGGATTTAATTTTGTTTTCTCTCCCTTACTCAATTCATTTATTTGATTATCCATGAGATATTCCTCATATGTAGATTGGGGAAATTTAGGGGATGAGGAGGTGTCACCAAGGCAGTGGATTTCAGGATCAGTTTCTTCATCCTCTCCTTCTTCATTAGCAACAAGGTTGTTTTGTAGAGGAGTTTGGACTTTTTGATCATCCCTATCTCTGCTTCTTGGATCTCTAGGAAGGATCTGAGGAGCATTATTTGGTCTTTTGAAGTTACCTTTATTATCAACATTCTGTGTGTTCCTATAGGTCTTCTTTCCTTCAAGTTTTAACTTCTCCATTTTAGCAGAAAGTGATTTTACCAATTTTGTAAGTTCATCAACTTGAGGATGGACAACATAGGAATCAGAGATTGAGGATTCAACTCTATTTTTTCTCTTGTCCCTATTGGATTTTCCCCTAAGTTTGTGAGATGCCACTATGTTATATTCTACCTCCAAGGCTGCATCTTGCATTTGAGCTAAGGAGGCAGATCTTCTTTCTCTCAGTAGAAGGAAAAACTCAGGGTCAAAAGCAATGGCATAGGTGATATTGGCAGAGGTTTCTGTAGGCTTTATTTCAGTAGGGATATTGTTGTACATTTTATTGAATATCTTGGAGAAGTCAGAAATAGATTCTCCCTCTTTCCTCTTAAGGGATCCAAATTTTGTGATACAATAAAGAAAATATTTTTTATCCCCCCATTGTCTCAAGAAAGCATCATCTAAAGATTCGATCCCAGCAATGGATCCAAGAGTCAAACCCCTAAACCATTTCCTAGCCTCACCATCAAGGATATGTACAAAGACTCTCATCCACACGTCTTCATTCTCAATGTTTAGATTGTCTGCATAACTATAAAAGGCAACAAGGTGTTCTTCAATAGTTATGTCTTCTTCCCCTGTGAACTTGGGCATGTACTTAAGGTAGTCTCCAGCAGGGAGAGAATTCATAGGCCGAGGTAAGATAAGATGGGCATACCTAGCAGCCACTATGGAATCCATACTATTTCTAGGAGAATTAGCACTTGCCATTGGATTTTGAACTGTAGGAGAACAAGGAGGAGAAGGATATTTGACTGTCTACAGCTTAGGAGAAAAACGAATGTAGAAAGGAGGGATTTCAGTTTTCACAGCAAAAGGTTGAGTATTGGAAGAGGATTTTATAGGTTGCAAGGGAGATGAGGTTTCCTCCTCTTTGGTTACAAAAATTTTGATAGGAGGAGGAGTAGCAAAACCCAAGGTAGGAAAGTCTTCAAGACTCTCAAGTCTGAACCACTTCACAATATCAGGAGAGGAAAGGATTTCAAAATTTTCTTCTTTCAATTTTGGGTCAAAAGAGGAGTATTCAACAGGAAAAAGTTCAAAATACAAATTTCTAGAAACTTAAGAAGAGGGTAAAGGAGGAATACTTGATATAAAAATTGGTGTATTAAGAATGGAATCAGGAAACTGACCAGAAGTACCTAATGCAACAACAGAAAAACTTTCATGAGAATATTTTCCCTTCTTGATTATATTCTCTGGGTCAGCTTCAGGTCTAGCCAAAGGTAGTTGTGGAGTTGAACTCTTGTTTCTACCTTTAGGAGCCACAACTAAAACAATGGAGTCGCTAGGTGCAATCTACAATATTCAATGTACTGAATTCTAATGCACCTTTAGAATCAATATGCTTTGTCGTTCAATCCCAGGGAAATGTCTTCAATTCGTTCCCTGACAATGACACCAAGAATTTTTGCACTAGGAATCACCCTCAGATTGTAGAGAGGATAAGCCCAATACCCATCATAGTATGCGTAAATATAAATGAGTGTTTAAAGGTCAAATGGACAAGACTCGGAATAATAACTTTTAACTCAGAAATATGGGCTTGCATACACAAGCAATTGAGGTCTTGATTAACTTCAATCAGTGAATGGGAGTAAAATTGAATAGGAGGAAGACTTAGTGAGGGAGATGTAAATGTATGCAATTGACATCAGGTCTTCAAGCATCCTAAGGAGGAAAAACTCAAAACACAAGATCTTCTTGAATTCAAAGTTTAAAGAATATTTAAGAACATCATAGCAGTACTATAATCTAACATTGATCATAACACAACTATAACAATCTCATGTAGATATTCCAATCATGAAAACTTCAGTATAAGAGGAAACAAGACGATATAAGAGAAACTAACTTCTATTACTAAAATATTTTCAAATCCAGTACGTAACCAGAGAATCCGTCTTTTAAGTTAAAAATATTACAATATAGGAGCCTCAACTCAACCATTAGAACCTCCTTAATCATTTGAAAAATGTATTTATAACAAAAAGGAAAGGCAACAACTAGAGGTGCGAGTTGGCCTTCCTCCCATAGGATTCTCCAAAAATAATTATCAATCAAACACCTGTACTAACAACTATTTAACAAACTGCTATAAAAAAGGAAACATGTTGGCAACCAATCCAACAAGATTTAAATGACATTTTCTCCCTTGATGTGCATCCCTTTCCACTTCCAAGTGTCCTCCAGGGGTTGGATGTTGTCACCATGCTACCACCTATGATCCTCGCTCTTCTCTACATCATCAGCCACCCAAAAGAGTGATGAATTCAAACTCCTTGATTCCGGGTGCTACTTCATAGCACCATTCAGTAGCACACTGGGTAGCGAGTTTCTATAGTTCCCTTGCAAAATACTATGGAAATTTCATAGCGTCGATCCAGAAGAAGCCTACACTTTCTGTAGCACCAATCCTGTTGTGCAATTCTGTAGCATCCATTCTGAATTGTCGTCTGCAAATTCGGTAGTGCCACACCTCAAATAGCCTTTGTGGAATTGGTAGCGTCATCACTGAAAATGTCCTACAGAATTGGTAGTTCCCTTCATAAAAAAAAATATGTGGATTTGGTAGCGTTATGTAGAAATGATGGCGCCACTCTGTATTTCAGTGAGGAGATATGGTAGCGTTCTGCAGAAAATATCGTGCCACTCTGTATTTCGTCTAGGACATTTGGTAGTATTAGGAAGAAAAATTGGAGAACATATATATAGACATTTCCACAGTGCCATGGCACTATGGAATGTCTTTTCTTTCTCTGTGAGATGAGACCAATACTTTAGAAAGAACAAAAAATGTATCTGATAGTTTAGAAGCTTGTAGATGCTTGTATAGGTGGAAAACATTGTACCTTCTTGATCACTTACTCTTGAAAAAAGAGACCACCCACAAAAATGGAGCTTATATCCCCCAATTATTTCATCAACCTAGCACTACTCCTTGTTGAAGGAGAGCTTCCTTATATCACAACAACATGTTTTTCCTTTGCAGGGATAGTCTTCTTGACTGCAGGTGTGCTCTTCTTCATTATTGATTCCTCTCTTTCAATGGAAGCTTCTACCATAAAATTCAAATTCCTCTGGGCCAATTCATCCTTGAAGTGTTGCAATTATTCCTTGAGATTTCTATTTTGATATTGAAAGCCTTTGTTTATCCTGTAGAGGTTATTTAGTTTCTTATGGAGAGGTAGGGCTCTTCTAGTTGCATATTTTTCCAGATCAAGGGTGTTGTGGTAATTTTCCATGAGCTCCTTCATCTTTCTTCTCTCATATAAACCTTCTTCTTTCAAACGAGCAACCTCCTTCCTAGCCTCCCTGAGCTTCCTAATCAATCTTTCGAAAGTGTGGTCTCTAGGTGAAGTGTTGATGTTAATAACCTCAACAGGTTTCTTCATGGCTTGACCTTCATCCTTCTGTTGCACAGGGGATTTTTCTATCACCACAATAGGCTTCTCAATGCCTTTTCCCTTATCTTTCTTTTTCTTTGGAATTGAAACCTTGGGTAGGACTTCTGCTTCAACAACCTCCTTGAGATATGATGATCTAGTAAAAGGCTTCCTTACTTTTATGCTAGTTGTTGGAGTAGGTGAAGAGAAATGCAATTTTCTTCCCTTCTTGGTTGTGACTTTGGTGGGTGAAGGGACTTCTTCCAATTCAGGTGCAGGAGGGGGTGAAAATTATTTATGTGGATAACGATACACCTCCCTCTCTTCCTCTTCAATTTCCTTAATAACCTCTTTGTCTTGAGCAATGAGTTTACTCTTTCTTTTCTTGCTTGTTCCTACTGGAGCATCACTAGTAGATGGAAAAGGAATTTGCATCTTTGACTGAGGATTTGAAGATATGTTCAACTTCATGTGAGAAGAAACAATGAATTATTCCCAAGGAATGTTCCTCTTCTTCAATTCTTCCATCACCAACATCCTAATCAATCCAGAGTGAAATACACTAGTGTCCACAACCTTAGAATTGTCTTGGACTCTATCAGACATCTTCCCCATGCTCCTCAAAAGATAGAAAGGGATATTCATTGCATATTTACCAGTGAAATGAAGCAAAATCCTTATATGGTACTGGTATAACATATTAAACCTTCCCTCACATGTAAGGTATCTCTAGATGATCTTCAACATTTTGTCAAAATCCTCAATTAGATGGCTTCTAGGCACTCCCTTGGACAAATTGTCTGTCTGATAATATGGTTTTAGGAAGTCCTTGGAGAAGGAAACATTTAAAGTCATGGATTTAAACCATCTCTCTCCAGTATTAGGAATCCCTGTGGTTGTTGCAATAGAGGCTTCAGACACCTCAAACTCAAGGTCTCCTACCTTAGTCTTAAGGCCATCAAAATGTAAGGAAAATTGCCTTGCCACTGCAGGATGTCCCCTCTGCATGTTTTGGAAAAATGAGAGGCAACCTACCCTTTGAAAAACCTCCCTGACCATTGGATATGCATCAAATAGGTGCATGTCTGAGGGTTCATTTCTAACCACAGTTCTTCCCTTGTGATATTTCTTCTTCTGATGTGTCTCCATGGGTAAAGACAAGGGATCAAAGGTTATGGTGTAGTGAAGGCTAAGGAAGTAAACATAGGCAGACTTCAATGAGAAAATGACAGTGAATAATGGCTGCTATCTCCTAAGATTATCCTCTAATTCACCTTGATTTGAAAAAACATTGTTTTGATGGATTTTGTAGGGGTGTTTGAATACCAACAGGTAACACTCCAATCCAAATAAAATACAACGTAGAGAAAACAAGGGAAATGTAGCACGGTTTCAACAACATCTTTCAGTAGCGCAGTTCGCACACAAGGAATAGGTGATTTCACGGGCACTCAACACTCAAGAGAAAAACGAATTGGCCTCTTCAATAGTTGAAAACAAGGTGAGAGTAGCTACAAAGTCTATGAGAGGGAAACTATATATGCAGAGGGATGAAGGGGGGAGTGGTTTACAACATCGGTCGCTACCAAAACTCAAGCAAGAGATATCCCAAGAATTTTCTATGCAATGGAGGGAGATCACGAAATACCTAGAGAAGTAATTGAAAATGGAGGCTCTGCAACCAGTTAGGAAACCACCACGACCACCTCATCCTCCAAATCATCCTTAGCAGTTGATCCTGTAGCGCTTCCTGCAACTGGTCTGAACTAGCGGTTTCAACAGTGTCAAGTTTGAGAAAATTCAAATCTTTGAAACCGTTAGCAAACTCATTAAAAACCAAACATTAATATCCATCCTTTAACGAACCATGGTGATGAAAACAAGGTAGATCATGACCTCAGCGGATTATGGCAAATCATGGCAAGGAATAAAGGACAAAGAGTGCACTATGTAAACTCATAGTGAGTTGGCAGCACCCTTTTTTCAAAAAATTGATTTGACCACCTTTTAATTTGACATAAGGACATCATGGCAAGGATCAAGGGTATGAGTGGAAAGAGTGATATGTCAATTCATGAGATCATGGGATGGGTTATGCTTGGTGTGAAGTCATGAGGTGAGTCAAAACGATAAGTCATAAAATGAACCTAGGCTTCAAACCTATGTGTGGGCCAAAAATGAGCCAAAACCACAAGTCTTTATTTGTTCAAGCTAACCTAAGCAAATCATACAAAGAAAAATAAAGCAAACCTAAATTCTAAAGGCTAAAAAATTAAAACTAAGGGATAAAAGACCCAAGGCAAATTAGTGTGATAACATAATACATACCAAATCATGCCTCAACTTGATGAAGATGCATCCTCCTCTGATTCCTTGATCCTTGTCTCTCCTTGCAACTTCTTGGTCAGGATAGGCTCACTGAATTCTGGATATGATGATAGATACCTATGTAGTTGGAAAACATTACAATACCATTCAATTATTCCTTTTTTTTCCCAAGGATTTCCTTTGTTATATAGCTCTTGGAGGAGGTTTGGAAGAGGCTTCTAGATTTTCTATAGGCCACTAGAGACTCGAATGATGTGAGTTCTTAGGAATTTTCCATGAAGATCCAACTCATCCCTTGTATATCACCTCATAACTGTCTGATTCTAGAAGTGAATCAATGTCTCGCTTGTTGAGCCACCAGTGTCCAGTGAGGGCCTCGCTTTTTGTCTACTGTGTGTCCAGCGAGGACCTCCAAAAGTTCCCCAAAATGGGTCAAACCTTAGGCAAAAGATGTATTATGGCTTCTATCCTCGAATGTATTCCTCTCTGGTCTATAGGGTAGAAATTAAGTCTATAACATTCATGCTGATTTATAATGTTGTAGTTTCATTTAATTATGGGTATTAGAATATGGTTGTAAATGTGAATAACTCGTAGTTGGTAAGCTACAGGAATTTAATTAGTAGAAGAAAAAAAAATTATATATATTTATTGCAAGTAATGTTCCCTAATTATGCCAGGGAACATTATAGAATGGTATCATAGCTCAAGGTTCAAAACTGAACTTGTATGGTCTAGGAGCCAACATGAATTGAGCAGATTCATTGTTATAGATTTCGTCCTGTGGAGAATTTGGAGGGGAAATGGTGAACATAAGTGAAACCCCCAAATTACGAGCATATTTTGAGTTTTAGTGCTTTAGAGAAGAAAAAGAAGAAAACTTATGGCGTCGATCTGTAGGTCGCAGAGTCAAATCTGGCCATGGAATTCGAATTCCTATGTGTTTCATGGGGATTGTGAAGTTTTTCAGATCGATGGTCCAAATTAATCCAACTGTGAGGATCAATGATCAGGATTTAATCCCGAAGCAGGGAATAAGGGTGAATTCGAAGGGAGGAGTTCGATGGTGTGATCCGAGTGAACAAGGATCGTTTATCGTATCGAGGGTCAATCCTATCCATCCATCAGAATTCAGGTTTTGAAAAATTCTTGAAGTAGGGCATGAGTTGAACTTCTAAGAAGAGAATCCTAATGGTAGACTCTCGAAAGAATGAGAGTTTTTAGATCAATCAAGATCATTCTCAACTGTCACATCTCATGGAGATGTTCTTTCAAAAAAGACTTTTCGGGAGAGCTTGTTCAAAAATCTTGGATGCGTTTCACATACTGAAGAATTCAATTTGACCAAGGTAACATGTGCACAACTTTGTAAACCGAGATAATTGTGGTTGTTGATTGACATGATTACCGACCTTCCAATCTATCGAACGAGCATGTCATCTTGGAAGGGTCGAGGGTGGAGGATATTTTCATGTAAGTTGTCATGTCAGCATGCCATGTCAGAGGACATATCCAAAAGGGTGGATGTGTTGATTAATTGGGTTGGTTGTCATTGATGTCAACCCTTGAAGAAAGTCCGGTAGAAACTTTCGGTAGCAAAAATGTTTGGGTAATAGACCCAAGTTTGTTTGATGGATAATGGTATGTTTTTTGATATATTTGTAGGTAATACTATTCTATATGGATAGTACAAGTCATGCCATTTCTAGTGGTATGTGGAATGTATCATAAATCCTCACGGTTAGAGAGTTATGGCCATGTGAAGTTGGAGAACCCTCACGAGTCATTTAGAAGCCCTAAAAGGTCAAAGTAATCAAAGTGTTTGCAAAGAAGAAATTATTTAAATAATAAAGTGAAGTGATGAGTTTACTATAATTCAAAGATGATGCAAAATAAATTATTTAAATAATAAAGTTAATGGAGAATTTACTAATTATGGAAAGTGGTTAAGTTAAGTGGACAAGTGGTTATAAGTGGGTTAACCCTAAAATAAGGAAAGTGGGTTAAGATGGTTAAAAGATAACCCCTTGAGGACGCTATATGAAAGTATAAATAAGAGGCAAAGGTCTCTCATTTAATCACCTATTGAATAGCATTGAATATCCATTTTGTGAAAGGTTATTTGGGCATGTACTATTGATAGAGAAAAGTGCGGCAGAAAAATCGCGGCAAGAAAACTACGACAAAAAAATCGCGGCAAGAAAACTGACAGAAAAATTGCAGCAAGAAATCTACGACATAAAAAGTGTCGGACGAAAAGTGTGGCAGAAAAAGTGCAGTAGGAAAAGTGCTGCAGGAAAATCATGGCAGGAATAGTGCAGCAAGAAAATTGTGGTAGGAAAAGTGAGGTAGAAAAAGTGCGGCATAAAAAGTGCAGTAGGAAAATCATGACAGGAAACGTGCGGCAGAAAACATGTGACAGAAAAATCGAGGTAGGAGAATGCTACGAGAAGAAAAAGGCATGGTTTTCATATTTGTAGTATTGAATTTATGAATCAAGTTGAGGGTTTGCCTTGTAAATATGTTGGATTCCCTCTTGGGAGTTTATGGTTTGTTGTAGAGTTGATCTGAGGAAGATCTACTGAATTTTTAGTATTGGTTCATGTTTGAGGGATTTTGGTTGAGGTATGTTGCTGAAGTTATTGGTATAGATAGAGGTTCTATAACAGTGAGGTTCTAGCACATGGTTTGAGGTACAAACTTGTGGTATAGTGTTTGAGGTATATGTGATCAGATCAGATTGGTTGATGAGTATACAATCATAGGTTTCTCAGTGACATATTCTGTTTCTATAGTTGAGGTACATGTTGGGTACATGTTTGAGATAAGTAGTTGATGATTTGGCGCATACATGAGGTGTATAGTTTATGATGTTGGTACATATTTATGAGTCACAATTTATGTGTAATTGATGCATGATTGGTAGATATTTGGTGCATGGTTGATGCACTCATTGATGGTACAGGTTGAGGTACACGTTGGGGCATGGTTGATACACTTATTTATGGTACAGGATGATTACAGGTTGTTTGGTACAGGTTGGTGCATGGTTGATGCACTTGTTTATTGTACATGTTGATGGTACAGGTTTACAGAAGCATATCTCACAGTGATAGTGTGATAGTGGTTCCATCATTCTACTTATACGTCAGGGTGGTTGGATAGGGCAAGGATAGGTGTTATCCACCTTCCGATTGTAGTCGGAGAACATAGGGTGTTGGAGCCTCCATCTGATTGTAGCCAGAGAATTGGGGAGTTGGAGCTTCCTTTAGGTTGTATCTTGAGAAACTAGGGGGTTGGAACCTCTTCTGGTTGTAGCCAGAGAATTGGGGAGTTGGAGTTTCCCTTAGGTTGTAGCTTGAGAAAATAGGGTCTTGGAGCCTCCTTCCAGTTTCAACTGGAAAAAAACGGAAGTTGGTGCTTCCAATGGATGTAATTCTTAAAGACATATAAGAAAAAAGCATTTTGTGGTTTTCTCTCACTTTGGGTTTCCACGTAAAAACTAGTGTACTGTGTATGTGTATGATTGCTCATGTGTTCATTGTTTATTTACTCTGCAACTATTGGATGATAATTCTACATTGATATAACACTTGCATTTTAAGGTGAAAAAGGATTAAATTTCTCTATCAATGGTTCACCCCCCCTCTCAGTAATCTAACAATTGGAATTAGAGCAGGTTCCTTCAGGAAACAATTTAACCACTAGAAGGATATCATGGATTATTCTAATAATGGAGTACCAATGTTTAATGGTAAGAATGGTTTAAAGTGTGAGATGTGGAGCAGAAGGAAGAACGTATTTTTACAGGAACATGGGCATTATATTTGGCTATCAGTTTTTACAGGATATGATAATTCAAAAAGGGAAAAGACTGCAACCAAGAAGGAATTGAAGAAGAATAAAAAAATGGAAATGGATTTCATCTGGGAAGCATTACCTAATCCAGTAAAATAAAAGGTTGGTAAATTTTCATCAACCAAAGAACTTTGGGATAAGTTACATGACATATATTCTTCACCCATTGCAGATTCA
>SNQJ01S0081084.1:4456-33369 GCA_010110895.2 Picea sitchensis | reverse complement strand
TGAAGAAGAATAAAAAAATGGAAATGGATTTCATCTGGGAAGCATTACCTAATCCAGTAAAATAAAAGGTTGGTAAATTTTCATCAACCAAAGAACTTTGGGATAAGTTACATGACATATATTCTTCACCCATTGCAGATTCAAAAAATGCCAAAGAAGATGAAGATACAGATCAAGAAGAATTATTTTCACCATGTCAAATAGATTCAGAAGATGAAGAGTACATAATCACCAGAGGTATGTTGTTTTGCTTTAATTGTGAAAAATACAGACATCTTGAAATAGAATGCCATGAAGGAAATGAGACAGAAAAACTAATTGAAAAGGAAGACAATTATGAAGCAGGATTGATTTGTACTTTAGATGAACTAAGAGAAGAAAATAAGTCACTCAAGAAAGAATTGATGAAACAAAAGGAAAGTGTTCACATTTTTTAAGAATCCCAATAGTTCATCGAGAACTTAAGAACTCATATAGAAGAAGTCATAAATATAGAAGAAAATATTGAATATCAAAAGCAGTATTTGGAGGTCAACATAGCAGCACAGAAGGAAGAAGAAGAAATGAGAGAGAATATATTGACATATCATATTAAGGAAATAACTAATGATCTAAACCAGCTTTAGGGAGAGTTTGGTCAAGAAGATAAAGGACTTGAAGAAGAAATAATCACATTAAAAATCCATCTTGAAGAAGCGAAAAGAACATAAGAAGTCATGAAGTATCAGATAATGAAGAAAGAAGAAGAGGTTGAGAAGCTTGAATAAGAAGTTGTCACATTCATAAGTAAAATCGTCAAGCTCAACAAGAACGTTGAAGAGACAGAAACATCCACATCAGTCATAGAGAATGAAGAGAAGCACTATAGGTTGCTATAAAAGAAGAATGAATAAAATAGAAAGAGTTATGCAGAAGTAATCAAAGGAAGGAATCATGGTCAACCAGAATCTAATAAAACTATTGAAGATACAACTTCAAGAAGACCATCCATGTTCAAGCCACAAAGAAGCTTCAATCATGATCATGACTAGTCAAGGAAGAAATTCAGAATGACTACACCACAAAGAAGATCATTCACTCCCAGGTATGCAAATTTATTTTATGGTCATTATTTTTATTGTACTAATTTTGGGCATAAGGTTGCAGATTGCAAGGATTATAAAATAAATGTTCAAGCAAGAATTGAGTAGATTCATGGTTATAGATTTCATCCTATGGTGACTTTGGAGGGAAAATGGTGAACATAAGTGAAACCCCCAAATTACGAGCATATTTGAGTTTTAGTGCTTCATAGTAGACAAAGAAGAAAAATTATGGAGTTGATTTGTAGGTCGCAGAGTCAAATATGTCCATGGAAGTCGAATTCCTATGTGTTTCATGGCGACTGTGAAGTTTTGTAGATCGACGATCCAGATTAATTCAATTGTGAGGATCAATGATTGGGATTCAATCCTGAAGTGGGGAATAAGGGTGAATTTGAAGGGAGGAGTTCGATGGTGCGAACCGACTGAACACGAATCATTTATCGTATCGAGGGTCAATCCTATCCGTCCATAAAAATTCAGGTTTTGGAAAAGTGTTGAAGTAGGGCATGAGTTGAACTTCAAAGAAGATAATCCCAATGGCAGAATCTTGAAAGAATGAGAGTTTTCAAATCAATCGAGGTCATTCTCAACCGTCACATCTCACGGAGATGTTATTTCAGAAAAGAGCTTTCAGGAGAGCTTGTTCGAAAAGTTTGGGCGTGTTTCATATCCTGAAGAATTCAATTTGACCGAGGTAATAGGTGCACAACTTTGGAAACCGAGATAATTGTGGTTGTTGATTGACACGATTACCGACCTTCCAATCTATCAAATGAGAATATCATCTTGGAAAGGCTGAAGATGGAGGAGATTGTCATGTCATCATGCCATGTCAGAGGACATATCAGAAAGGGTGGATGTGTTGATTAATTGGATTGGTTGTCATTGATGTCAACCCTTGAAGAAAGTCCAGTAGTGAATTCTGGTAGCACAAAGGTTTGGGTAATGGACACAAGTTTTTTTGATGGATGTTGGCAGCAGACCAAAGTAGAAAGAAGGATGATCGTGGGGAAAGAAAGCGTGCAGAAAGTAAAGCGACAGCTGGAAGGAAATGTGGCATGCACGCATGCAAGAAAGCGTGCACAAGGAGAGCGACAGCTGGAAGGAGGAGCAACATGCACACATTAGAGGAAGACCCAACGTCGGTAGGGTTAGGGTTTTGGAAATGTATTGTAAATGGCTGAAGAGACATAAATTTATAAATAAAGATACGTAGGTATCATAGGGGGTTGGCTTTTTGCATTGTTCAGAATATTGTTCCATAAGAGATATGTAGAAGTTGATGCGTTATGTAATGTTTCATGACCCATTTTTGTATAAGTTGTTGAGCTCGAGGAGACAAGGCAAGATAGATCTTGAGGATTATATCACAGGTTGAGGAGCCTAGTGCGATCTAGTTCGCCTCATATAGATCTTACCCATATGAGGAGAATTGTAAGCGTGCAGCGCTGGATACGCAGAGCTACCATAATAAAAGAGCCAAGATCCAAATATTTATGGACGTAGCCCAGGAGGGGGTGAACCACGGTAACATATGTGTAATGTGATGAATGCATGCATATCTTTATCATCTTTCAGTAGTTATTTATTGTGCTTAATGAATGAATGAGTTATTACATTGCTTGTTTAAATGTTGTTGCGATATTGAGGTAATAAGCTATGAAGGTTATTGCATAGTCGTGAATAATAGTAGGTTGCAATCACAAGTTATAATAAATGGTTCAGAATACAGATCCCATATCTCACGCTCAATCCTGGGCTGTAAACGCATGAGTCTTATAGCCACCCATTAAAGCTATCTCGGGTTATACTATGCGGCACATTCTGTGTGTTGTGTTTCCTTCTGGTTTACCAGGAGGGCCGATAGTTTTAGAGGCTTTGTTGGAAACCTGGAAGACATGAAACCTGGGTCAATAACTCAGATGGTAGAGAAGGAATACTAAAGACAACAAATGGTTTCATTACCGTTGGAAGGAACAGAGGAGGATTGAGTAGATGACATAGGCGGAGTGGGAAACGAGCAAAGAAAAGAAGAGAGAAATGAGCCATTAGAAGGGGATGTTGACACTGTGGAACCCCACAAAAGCATAAATCAAAAATTGGTTGAGAACCAAAGAGATAGACTTTGCACAGAAAGAAAATAGAAACCCTAGAATAACACCCTGCAAATATCTGGACAAATACGTGTTTACTGATTTTCACAAAGTCGTTTTCTGTGATTTTCCGCATCTATTGCAGGAGTGGATACTAAGGTTGAAGGATAACGACACGATGAACCAAATTCGACAGTTAGATTGGACCCCAATATAGATTGAGCAGTTACAGCAGGTGAACAACAAATTCACCCGCGCAGTAGAATTTTGGCTTGACAGTATTGTGGCAGGGTTTATAACAGAGTTTGCAGTTGACACAACGAAGTCATACAACACAACAGAGAAATAATTTCTATGCTGACCTTGGGGAAGGTACATTCGATCACTGTATACTTCTATTAAGATACTGCTATATAAAGGGTGTAATGACAATGGAATCAGACAGCTAAACTTCCCTGCATGCATGGGGGAAGGGGGGAAGCACTGATAGAGAGAGGAGAAATGGAAGGAGGCAAGGATACAGGCAAGAAGGAGGAACCCTTGGACCCGGTCATGATGGATGACTACCATATACAGTGGATCTTAGAGACAACTGAAAAGACGGGTAGTGGAGCACCCTACCAATACAAGGTGAATACCAAGAAGAGAGCTATAGCTGTGAGGGAAAGCTTGGCGGGTGATGAGGAAGAGGTAGAGGATCTCTGAGTTGTGGAGAAGATTGAGGAAATCCTGCACACAACATATGAGAGGAAGATGAGAGGTCCAAGAGCGGGAGGATAAGGCAACCATCCTATCCATATTTATGTCAGTGTGGAACCCATAAACCCATGTGCGATTAATACACCAAAGACAACACCACCATTTAGACAACCACAGTTCAGAGGAAGTATGGAAGCAATAAGTACATATACATAAGGAACAAAAACTGGAGGAGCCAGTTCAGGCAGCACTATTCAAGTATGTATACCGCGCGAAGGAGGTAGTAGTTCAGTATTCAGAATGGCAGGACACGATCCTACCATCAGGTTACCATAATTTCGGGGAGAAGAAGTAGAAGACCCTGAGAAGCACTTGTTCATTTGTGAAAATATCTGGGAAGGAAAATAGATCACTGATGAAGATACCAAACTCGTGTAGCTAGCTTTTACACTAAGAGACCATGCACTAGATTGGTACATGAGTCTAGATACAAACAGTGCCCTTGGGATGACAAGGACATTGGCAGACATTAAGAAGTTAATGATTAATGAGTTCCAAAAGCCGAGCTCAGAGGATTAGTACATGAACGAGATGATCGAAATAAGACAGAAACCAGGAGAGTCTGTATGGGAGATTGACTAGAGATTCAAGCGACTGAATGGAAAGTTAAAATATCTTATGAACGATATGCAACATCGGTACTTTTTTGTCAATTCACTACTCCCACACTTAAAATACCCTTTACGACAATAGAAATTTCAAATGCAGGTAGAGGTTCTGCAGTAATCCTTGCAACTGGAAGAAAACTAATACCAACAGACAGACTCAATTATCGAAGAACTGAAGGAGGATTTGAAGAATCTCACATTTCAGTTGAACCAGAATAAGAACAAGGACAAACGAGAAGTCGTTTGGTGTACCACATGCAGGACGGAAGGACACCACAAGAATGAATGTCTAATGATCGCGTAGTATATGGAAGCAGGAATGCCGAATCTATTACCAATGGGAGGATTATGGTGTGAAATCTGTAAGAAACCGGGTCACGACCCTTATCACTGCACGATGATGCAGAAATACCATACAATCCCAAAGAGTTCATATTGCACCTTTTGCAAGTCAGTGGGCCACGGCGATAAAGATTGTAGAACTATGGAGTTGATGCGAGAAAGGACATCAGATGCATATAGGGTACAGGCCGAAATGATGACTGGGAAAGCAACACCACAGTTCAATCAAGTCCTAGCTCCATACAACATTGCGCAATAGCAGTATAATATTGCGCAACAACCATACAATAACACACAATCGCAGTACAACTCAGCATAGCCTCAATACAATACAACGTAGTATAATCAGGCGCCTCAGTATAATGCATCGAGAGGTGATCGAGAAGGCTATAGAGGAGGAGGACGAGCCAGAGGAGGTTTCGGATGAGGTAGAGGGCCAGTCACAATTGTCAGCAACCGGGACATTATGCAAGGGAATGTCCACTTCCACCAACAACTTGTATGTATTGTCGCGCATCAGACCACGATATAGAGGAATGTCTAACACTACTAGTGAGGATTCAGGAAAAGAGGAACCAGAACAACCAGAATGTTCAGTGGATTTCATCCAAAGCAAGGGATGAAGGATGGAACATCAACATAGTTACCCACGGAGGAGATAAAACATGCACTGACGCATTTCGACAAGAACCAGCGCAGAACCAATGGGTAAAGAAGAGAACTGAACCCAGGAAGAGGTTCGATGCACAGAATTAAAAGGATATCTTTAAAGAGGTCAGACGATAATTTCAGAAGGAGGGCACAACGTCGACTTCAACTGCGCATCATAACAAGGAAGAACCAGAATACGAGATGCCTCCATCATTGGATCATACCAACGAAATGCAGTCCACGGGACAAGTAAGTACAATCAAAGGATTTTTGCAATCATGTGTAAAGATGTTAAGTGATCCATCATCTGTGAAAATATTGCAAAACATACTAGAAAAATGTAGCAGCGAGACAGAAGACAAGCTAGAACCAAAGACAGTCAATCACCTACACACAAAAAGATGAACAAGTAGGGAGTTCAGACTGAATGCTAACATCAAAGATTTAAATATGGGAGACATTATACTAGATATAGTATCTGAAGTTAATGTATTACCAAAGAAGACATGGAAATGCACGGGAGAGCCAACATTAGGATACTCACCTGTTCAATTGAAACTAGCAAACCAACATAGAGTCCTACCAATAGGTAGACTGAAAGAAGTGATAGTAGATCTTGATGGAGTGTGCACTTAAGAAGATTTTAAAGTCATTGAAATAGTAGATGGTACAATACTTTACCCAACATTACTTGGTCTAGATTGGGCATTTGACAACCAGGCCATAATCAATTTGAAGACCAGGAAAATGACATTTGAGTCCTAAGAATACAGGGTCATTGTGCCATTAAACCATCCGAAGGGGAGAGGTTTGTAGAACCTGTTATAACACTATGTTTCATAGGATCAACTGATGACTGGAAATTTTTACTCTTGTTGTATTTTGGTTGTAAATAATATTTCATTTTGCAAATTGTTTTCAAAAGAAAAGAAAAAAGAAAGAAAGAAAATAAAAAAGAAAGAAAGAAAAGAAAAAAGAAAGAAAAGAAAAAGAATAAAAGAGGGCATAAAAGAAACATGGATAAGGCCCCATGTAATAAGAATGGCTTGATCCATACAGTCTAACCATGGTCAAGTCTTTTTGAATTTATGTTGATAGTATTAGTGAATAAAGCTTGGCTAAATTGTTTAACCTTAGCCAAGTAGATAGGTTAGTTAGTGAATAAATTTGATCAAACTGTTTAAACTCGATCAAATATCCCCAAGGTAGAGTAATTTCTTAGCCCAATAGTCTAATCTGGGTCTGTTAGGTAAGTAGGATAGGACATATGTTAGCTAGTTTTCCTTTCAATAAAACAAGCATGCAATTGGATGAGATTATTTGTTTGATGTTATAATGTTGTGTTCTAACTCCTTGGTGGAAAAATAACAAAAGCAACGAAAAAACCCACAAAATGGCGCTATCCTAAGTCTCTGCAGTGTAATATGATTTGCGCTCTACAGGTAAAGAATGTTCCAAGATCTACAGCTGAGAAAGCGATGCTCAGATTGACGACCGACAAGTAATATCAGACCCCCCCGACCATTCTACCTTTAATGGCAAGGGGGGGGTTTGAGTTGGTGGTATTCCCTGGTGGCCCCCATCCTAACGTGTCGCCATTGTGTTAACTCGAACCCCCCTTGCTCTAAACCGTTTATAGCCTACCCCCCCTTCGAGTAAACCACCATACCAGATTCCCATACCACCATCTTCCCATGACATCACACCCCATTACCACCGTGGTCCCGTGACATCACACTCCACTACCACCTCTTATAAGTCATGTCTCATTACTTCGCCAACGTATTTTCCTCCACTCACCCATCACGCGTCATATCTCATTCACCTATCCTCCAACCACTTCTTTCCACATCATCCTCGTACACCCGTCACCTATCCTTACCCTCCACCTCATACACAAGGCACTCGTTAGCTGACTAATACAGGAAAACATATATGTTATCTTATTGACCTGTCCCCCGCGCCTCCAACGGATACCTGTTTACCCAAATAATCTTGTTTTTTCACCTTTCCTCCATCTTTCACGATCCAGACACCTATGAAATCACTATTCTCTTTTATTTTTCCATCTACAACCCCCATTAATTCCTGGAATCCACAGTCAACATCATTTATTTTTCAAATTCCATAGGTATCAGGCGAAGTGATGGTGCCAAAGTCTAAACAATCAGAAGTTGAGGAAAATCCTTTCCTCCTGCCCCCTGACGACCTCGACTGGATCCCTCTGGTCGACAAAGATTATCTAATTTCAGAGACCAAATGTGAATTTGATTTAGCTGAGTTACGCTCGTGGTTCAGAGACACTTTCTTAGACCAGAGTGACAAGATTGAACTCTGAGAGTTCAATCTCCCACTCTATCTTTTTCCCCAAATTCATCATTTCCTCGAGTTCACCCTCAAGTGTCAGGCGCACTACCTTCTCGATCAGAGAGCTATTATTTCATCCTCCGGAGAGACCCTGTTCATTGTCACACCTGAAGTCATTGACCAGATGCTGAAAATACCCAGAGCCAAATCCTTTTCTCCGTTTACCATTGAGATCCTAACCGAAATGTATCAAAATTTGTCTTTTCCCTAGAGAGCGACAATTTTTGAGCTTTTCCTCCCTGAGAGTGCCCCACTACCCAAAACAAATCCCCCCTATCAGTCATTGATTTTCTCAGCAAAATGAAATCAAATTATTTCCTCTCTTTGCATTCTACTTGGATACTACTCACATGAGTGGGTATATGAGCCAATCTTGGGTTATCTATCTATTTTCTCTATCGAGGAAAGGGCCACAATGTAGTTCGACTACAACATTTTTCTAGCCGAAAATATTCACGAACAACTCTTCAAGCTTCCCACGGAAGGCATGTTCCAATACTCTTCAATACTAGCATATTTGTTCATGTTTTTCCAAATAGACAAGTTCATGTTTTCCATGAAGAAGCTAGATCAGAATGGAAAACCACAACCGGTCATATTCTGGACGTCACTACTAAGAAAGAATTCACCAAAATTCACTTTTAATCAGTTCATAGATTAGTTTTACCACCCAGTGGTAAGCATGCTCAGCGACAGGAAAGAACCAAGGATAAACAAAGAAATCCAACGAATTCTACATCTCTCAGACCTCGCCAAGACCAGAGACCGGTACCTGTACCAGAACCACACAAAGATTAGAACTTATGGATGCGAGTTGGCTCCCTACAAATTGCCTAGATATTTTCCCATGCACATATTCGCCTTGGAATATATTAGGCAAATGATTAACTCAGATGATATTCATTTTGTAGCCTTCAAAAAGAAACAACAATTGAGGATCAAGGGATAGATATGACCTTTCATCTGTAACATCTGAGCTGCAGGGGAAATGGCCGATAAACTTTTAAAGGAGATGAAGTTAAGCATCAATTTTTCGTGGCACTATGATCCTTGTGGCATTATCGCAGAAACCAGGCTAAAAAATAAAATCTCTCCATATGCTCATGTTCCCAAACCATAAATTGAGAAGTTCATGAACCAGACAGAGTGGGAAATGAACACTTTGGTAGACTCAGAACAACAACCTCTTTTGGTGAGTGTTTCACAAACCATTACGCCACAGGTACTAGCAGAGAAGAGGCCTATAAAGGAAGTCTCCTCGTCAGTTACTGAAGTCTCAACATAGGATTTTCGGGTTTACAGGAAAAATCCCAAGACCACTCATACCCCTGACAAATCTAGGGAAGAAGAGACTCAGTCTACCGCAGTAGTAGAGGGAGAACATTCACCATTGTTCTCAAGAAATCAACAAATGATGTCTACCTCTTCATCAAAGAAGAAGATTGACACCACCTTGACCACTCAGCCATCACAAGGATTTGCAGGACTAAGTATTTTTGAGAAATACAATCTGATTAAGAAAAAGAATGAGATGATGAACAACAACACCTATGCTCAATTCTAGAAACAAAAACCAACAACACAGCATAGAATGTTCTCTGCCTTTGATACTAAAAAGGGGAGAATTCATATGGCCTTCTTGCAGGCACAGGTGCCTCAACCAAAGAAAATTTCTGACTACAAAAGGTCAACTTTCGAGTTTTATGCAACAGAGGTACATCTAGCTGACCAGGTGGACTTTCATAGGCAGACTAAAAAATGATTTTCTCGACGTTGGAAAACACTTCCACAATTGCTGCAAAGTTGCAAGTTTCTCTGAACAATGTTCAGACTCAACTAAAGCTGGAGAAAGTGTCATCTTTTGCAAAGGAAAAAAGGATCAAATCTTTAGAAGAGGTGGTACTTAAAATTGGGTATGACCCTCCAATGTGAAGGTAGCTGAAGAACTACTAAAGAAAAAGAATTATGACATAGTATCCTTGAGGAAATAATTAAAATTTCTAGCTACTGAAGACTCACAGGCCAAAGAGATGGTCGAGACAGAAGGCTAAAAGGAAGAAATGCTAAAGTTAATCATGGAACAGAACGCACAGATCAAGGAAATGGAGGCAGAGTTGGAAAGGTTAGTAAAGGAAAAGGAACAGACAGAGCCCATGAAAGTCATTCCACTGAGCGCAGTCCCCCTCATAGGAGTTAGCACAGTGACATCATCAACAACTACCATAACAAAACTTTCGTCAGCTACCCCAGTGACAGTTCTAGAAACATCTGAAAATCTAGCCAAGTCAATGGAGGAGATGACCATACAAGGAGAAGAAATAAAAATACTGGAACAAGAGATAGAGAACCTCCAGAAAATTGAATCTTTTTTCTAGGCCAGCTACAACACTGAGAGGCACACATCATAAAAACTTAAGCAGGAACTACAACAGTTGAAAAAGCAAACAATTTTGGGAAAAACAATAGTAGAAGCCAAGGAGAACATTTGGATGGATATCTCAAAATCCATGGAAGAAATCTAGCCACTTGTGTAGATCATGTTTGAGTAGCATGAATTGGTTTTGAGGAGCAAGCAGGCCATTGACAGGACAAAGGGAGAGCTGGGAGAAATTCCCACTGAGGTAAATGAAATCATCAGGTTTCTGAATTCGAAGACTAAGAAGAAGTTGGAAAGCCTGGAAATTGAGGATGGGACAGAGACTATCCTCAAGGTTAAGAAAGTTGTGACCAAGAGAGGACTAATGTTACAATTGGAGGAGAGAGCCTAGAACATGGATTTCAAAGTTCATAGATTCTTCAGCAAGATTGATGCTTTGGAAAAGAAAGGTCTTCCCAATTTACTGGTCTTAAATGACAAGCTGATGACATTGTCTGACTACAAGAAAAATATTTCCATGGTGGCAAAGGATAGCTCTAAGTTTTAAGGAATATAGGGTAGCATAACAGGCAAGGCATTTTTAGTATATTTTCATCACCAAGCCAACTTTCACCAAATATACAGAGATGGTTGAAGTATACAGAAGGTTACTAAAGGTCACCATCCCTAGTCAAAAGAGATGGTAGGACCCATGCACTCTGATCGAGTAAGAGATGAGGTGTACAATACAAGTCAACATGTGGAGCAGTCAAAATCAAGTTGATGAATCACCAACAACCTTCCCCAAAATCAGCATGGAGAATCAGACAGATCATTAATAGTTCCTATATTTTTGTATTTTGTTACCTAGTTTGTTAGATTTGGACTCCGCCATGTCCTAATCATTAATGACATGATTGTTTGTAATCTTTCTTATAAATACTTCAAACTCCAAAGTACTGAGGGTTAATCTTTACGCCCAAGAAAGTTGTAAGCATTGTAATCTTTTTCAAGAGGTCTACCAGTAATAAAAAGGGACAATTCACAGGATTCATGTGTGTTAAATGTTGGTGATGTTTACTCCTCTTCGTTGAATGGTTTATCTTTCTTTGTTATCATCTTGTTTTCTACATCTGATCATTTAAAAGAAGTTAAATTTGCAAAATTTATCTTTGTATACTCTGTTTCTGTCTTTTAAAGATCTAAATGTTTATCTTCTGATATTGTGATAAATAAATTCTTGAATGCTTCTTTATTATAGTTGATTATCTCATATATTTCTTCTATCCATCATTTTAATTTATAAAGGATCCAACATTGGCATTATCCTGCCCTGTGAAGAAACCTTATAAAATTTGTTCTCAGATCTCAAACCTTAACACAAACCCCATAGCCCAATGGATGCGTAAGTAATATTTCAGCCATTTTATAAAACAAAACAACACAGTCCTATTTATTTAACTAGCCTAATATTTGAAACTTGAAACATATCTAAATCTTACATAGAGATCCCTCTCTGAAACTGGAAGGGATAGATCCTAGTTTCGAAGTGGTTGGATAAAGTTACCTCTGATAAATTTCTTCTACCTCTCGACAAACTCTGGAAATTTACATAGCAATAACATAGTGGAAACCATACCGGGGAACTAAACAAACTTTCCATCCTACAATTTATTTTCCCTAGATAAAGAAAACTTTATTTATGAATGAATCATAAAGTCTAAACTTATAAAGAGATAATGTTCAGAGGTTGTTAAAGTTTGTATATATTAGTTTAAGATTTCTTAAAAAATTAAAAAAAATTGCTCCTAAAAAAGTTTACACTGGGTCTCACCTCGATCCAGAAGCCGCGACAACAGTAGATGATCTAGAGAAGTTACTCAGAAAGAAAAATAATGTAGAAGGTTCTGGGAGTCACAGTCCTCTTGATAGGTCCAATTCTCTCCGAGAGAAGTTGGTTCCCATCCAGGATCTTGAGTTTGACATATCCTTTGAACAAAGCCTTTTTAGAACCAAATTCGACAGCTTTGTAAGTGAGACAATCCTAGATCAAACCATCCTACAACCTAGAACCCCTGAGATACTTTCTCCCATAATAGAATTTGATCAACGCTTCCTCCAAGAATTAGACAAGTTAGAAGATCTAGTATCAAATATTGATCAAGCATTGTACCAAGCTCATTTTAAACAATCTGTAGAACTTCCTGCCCTGACTATTGCAGTTGCCTCCATAAAACATCAAATAATTCACTCTACATCCTCTATCCCTACCTCTTCTACTTCGTCTGTTAATTCCCCTCCAATCACACAAGTGGTTGTTCAGCCTCCTCCACCAATCATGGCAACAAGATATGCTCCCTTAGTGTTGGCTTCTCCTTTACATGCCATGCCTCCGGATTATCAAACCAGGCTTCCTCAGTTTGATGGTATTGGTCCTATGAATGTACAACAACATGTTGATAATATGAATGATTATTTTGATTTGCAGGAAGTTGATGAGGCAAACGTCCAGATGAGACTTTTTGCACAGAGTTTGACAGGAGAAGTAAAAAAATCGTTTAAATCACTACGCCCTGCTACCATAGTTGACATTGTTTCTTTCCATCAGATTTTCCTTGACAGATAGGAGGTAAAGAAAAATCCTCTCCATATTTTATCAGAATATGAGAATATCAAACGAAATCAAGGGGAAACAATGCAGGATTATTGCATCCATCTCAAGAATATTTATACCACAATTCTAGATGATATTAAACCCCCACAAGGTTTGTCTTTAATCAAGTTCCATGATGGATTTGATGATGATATGTCATATCAACTAAGGGAAAGGAATTATGTCACCATAGAAGACATGTAGAAAAGTGCAGTGAGCGTAGAAGCGAATCTACTAGCCAGAAGAGCCAAGCGAAGAACAAAGAGAAGGGTTACAATCAAAGAAGAGCCTTCCACATCTTCCTTAGATGAAAAATTAGATTTTATAGTCAGAAGTATGGAAAGAATGATGGAACGACTAACCGTCGCTGACAGGGATCCACCCAGGGAAAATCAGCCATTCCCTCAGATCATAAATCCAAACTTCAGAAGGAACCCTCCCCAGATCAGATAGAGGGATCGGAGAGATCTAAGAGATCAAAGAGAGAAAAGGGGGCCTGAACAGTAGATTAGACCACCTCTTCAGGAGAACTATGTTGATGATGGGGAGGAGGTAATCGATGAGTTGGATGATACTCACATAAACCTCATGGGAATCCACGATGATGACTCTATTTTTCTGACTCAGAAAGAACATGATCTTTTTCTCCTCTCACAAACAAAGGTGAATGAGGAGGAAGATGAAACAGAACAACAGGCCTTTGAGAATGATATAATGGAGGTGTACAATCAGTATAAATTAAGAAGCAAGAAGACTAATTAAAAACCTACAAAGAAGGCTACTGAAGCAAAGAAGACATATGAGGCCAAGAAAACCTCAGATTCCTCTCTCAAGAAATATCCTTAGAAGAATAATGTCGAATCTTCAGCAAAGAAAAACCCTGAAATCTCGCAAATATCAAATCAAACTGAGGTCGCATCTACTAGTCAACCAAATACTTCTGCCCAAAGAAATACGACAGAAAAACCAGAAGTACAGAACCAAAACAAGACTTCCACCACCTTCAGTCTGGAAGGGGAACTAGCCAAATTGAAAATTCCTATTCCCTTGTCTGACTTAATGAGCAAAAATGCTTACAGGTCGCAGGTGATTAAAGCATTAAGCATCGAACCAGAGATAGGTACAAAGGCATTGGATATTGGATCAGGAACACACTTAGACATTGCAAATCTTACTGATGATCAACCCGAGCTTTTGTTCGGTCCTGAAGTAGATGGACAAACTGATAACGATTTTGTTCCCCCATTGTATATTAGTCTGAATATCCATGACAAAATCTTACACAATGCTATGCTTGATTCTAGTGCCTCTCACAACCTGATGCCCAAAGAAGTTATGGAGAAGTTGGGGCTTGATGTCACTCGACCCTACAAGGATTTTCATTCTTTTGAATATAGCAAGGTCAAATGTATAGGGCTAATTAAATATTTATGCATCACCCTAGCTCAAATCCCAACAAAAAGTATGGTGATGGATATCGTAGTTGCAGACATTCCCCCCAAATATGGTATGTTGTTAGCTAGATCTTGGGGAGCTAAGATGAAAGGAAATTTACAGTTGGATATGTCTTATGCTACCATCCCGGTATTTGGACAATAGAGAAGACTGTATAGAGAGACTCTGATGAAGTATATGGTCAACAGTCAGGAAAAACCACATAACTACCCATTATACTCTGCACATTTTGATCTGGATTCATTGATATTGTACAATGATGGTGATATGGATAATCGAATTGTTCAATTGGAAGATGATGCCCCTGACATTACAGAAGATAAATAAATCGTTGAGGTAAAGAACGTTGTAACCATAGAAAGTGATGAACTACTAGCATATTTCTAGAGTATGGATTTTGATGGAGCTGTGAACAAAGAGGGAGCTGGAGCTGGAGTCTGGTTGCATAATCACAAATCAAGGTATTCAGAAAGCCACTCTTACAAACTGAATTTCCAATGCACTAACAACATAGCTAAGTACGAAGATTTGATGCTTGACCTGAAACTATTGAAGAAGGTGTTAGGGTCCTATAATTATAGGAGATCTGATGATTCAGATATCATTTGTGGGTCTCGTGATGAAATAGGAGATCCGATGATTCAGATATCATTTGTGGGTCTCAAGATGAAGTTCCTGGCTTGTCGGTCTCTCAGTTTCCATTTTCCATCCATTTCAGCCCCATCCCATCACCCAGAGTTGCATCCTTCATACAACATCATACTTCCTTCGTCCCTCACCCTTCATTCCTTCTCCCCTTCGCCAATTTGGATCCTCAAGATGAATAAACTTAGGTTAAGAGAAAAATCAATTGGTTAATAATGTTATAATAAGTTTATATAGTTAGAACAAAGTTAGACTAATTAATAATTAATTAATAGTTGCTAGTTTATTAGAATTAAATGTTAACATTAGACCAAAACTAAAACAAATCATAATAAACAAACAATATATTAAAAACATATAAATACAAACAAACATATATAAAATGATTAAACAAAAATAACATATATATATATATATATATATATATATATATATAACAAACACATATAACAAAATAAACAAGAAAATAAAACATAATAAAAACAAAAAATAAAATAAAAACAAAACTAAAAATTATCCTGCTTACCTCCACCTCCCCGCATGCATATCTAATTTCACATCCCATCAATACCATGGGGGTCCAATAAGTGGTATTGAGAGGACATCACCTCCAGAAATAAGACCACTCTCCCAATACCACTCCTACCACCTCGGGTCCGACATATCGCGATAATTCTCCAAACCCTCCTAAAAACTCAAAACCCCATTTTTTCACATCCGCTTTTTCCAGAAGGATTTCGAGAAAATGAGACATATTTCAAAACCAAGAGAGGTTTTGTTCATCACGGGTCTGAAGAATAAAATGTATTTCAGAGTTTCTTTGCCAGTGCTACCAGCCAGAGAATCAACCATATTTCATCCTCATAGCCGCCATAAGCTCTATTTCAAATTCTCTCATTTTATGAGATGTTTCACAGATGGAGACTAAAATTGAAAACCTAAGGAGGTTTTTGTCCAAAATTTCATAAAATAACCTACTCCATATGGTGCACATGTGTCACCGATAAGGAGAAACAAATGTTTGAGCATAATTCCTTTTGCAGAAATTGCCCCGCCTTTTATGGAGAACAATCTGTGATTTTCAAATGATTTACTTCTATTTTGGTCAGGTGGTTAAATCTGTACCTCATAAGCCCTGGGAGAGTCCTGTTATACATTTTATTGGCAAAATGTGTGGTGGTTGATAATTGAGCTCTGGTTTCATGCCCCACAGGGAATACTTTGTAATTCTCCAAATGATTTTCCATAAATAAAAGTTGCAGCTGCAGGATTCTTGTGTTAGACTCCCCGTGATGTTTTTCCTCTCTCGGTAACTTTCTTCTTACTATGTAAATCCATTTGATGTTTTCCTAATCCAATCACATTAAAACAAATATTAAGAACAAAACTTGTTTTATCGCTCTGTTTCTGGTCTTTTAATGACCTGCATGTTTTCATCTAAAGTTCATCATAGGAATTCTTATCTTCTCCTATGCTTGATGGATTTTCCCTTCTTTTCCTCTCCACTTTCATTTAATTCAATTTGATACAACATTCTTTCTATCTTTCCTTGTGGAGACAATCTTTTACATCCGAGATAGATCCATTTTCATAAAGGTAGACCCCATGGCCCAATGAAAATTCAAGTTTTCATCTCCCAAACATACCAAATCCATAAAACAAATCACATGTTCTTCATAACTAGCCTAATATATTATTTCAAAAAAATCTAAATCAGACAGAGAGATCCTCTCTGAGTTTTGGAGGGATAGATCTAAGACTCAAGTGGTTTTGATGTTGCCTCCGGATCGCCTCCAATGCCTTGGGCAAATTACGAGTGCTAACAGGAGGTTGGTGCCAAAAATATTATGGTAAGAGGTGATTCCGAATCCGGTCATTAAATAAATTAAAGGTGAATATTCAGATAAGAATCCTAGACCCGGAACCTATAGAAATGTTGTAATAGATTTTTTAGAATGATTTATCAAATTGACTTGCGTGTAATGCCCAGTGGGCTAGAACATAATGGTAGATGGATCTGGTTTACATCAAGTAGGGCTACATGCAAAATACTCAAAACCAAATCGCCACATGACAGAGGGGTGAAGTGCGGATCAATTGTCCCAGATAACATCAGATAACAAGGTGTATTTGGAAATGATGATCAAATTGAGGACATCCTCAGAGTGTAAGAATGATTTGAATGTACAAACATAGATGTAGAGAATGATGATAATAATGTAAATAAATCATTTTTGAAAATGATAGTGTAAATAAAGTAGATTTAGATGAAGTGACAAAAAATGATGAAGATTCCGATGTTTTGAAATTGAAAAATAACGTTTTACCTAGAGGTATGGTCCCGCTAGAAGACCTTTTTTGATTTTAATGATGTAGCAAAAAATCCCTAAATTAAAGCTAGTGGTAAGGAGGTCGAAGAGGGTAACATAGGAACAGAAGAAAAAACCAAGATGATAAAATCCTTCAAATCTTTACCCCCTCGAAAAAAAAACGCAAATAAAATTGAACTCAGTTAAGGAATATGCTTTGATGTGTTCGGGTTATGAATATTTAAAATCTTATGACTCAAGTATCATACAACATAGAATTCCAATAAAATAAAAACACAAACCTTTTAGGCAGAAAATTAGATAGATAAATCCTAAGTTGCTTTCCTTGATAGAAAAAGAGATTAAAAATATGCATGATGCCAAAATTATAGTCCCCTTGATATTTTCCAAATGGGTTTCTAATTTAGTCCCAACACGCAAGAAGACTCCATGAATCAAGCTCGGTGACAGATTTCTGAAACCTGAACAAGATTTCCCTCAAAGAAAATTACCCTTTGCCTAAAATGGACCACATCTTACAGGTAGTTGGGGCCAGTAGGATCTCATCACTAGATGGTTTCTTAGGTCACAACCAAGTCCTTGTCCACTTTATATGACCAAGAGAAAAATACCTTCACCACACCCTAGGGGACTTTCATGTACGTGAAATTTCCCTTGGTCTTATGAACACCGGTGCCACTTTCCAAAGAGCACTGGATATTGCTTTTTTGGATGAGCTAGGAATATTTATAGTGAGATATCTGGATGATGTGACTTTCTACTCCAAATATGACGAGGAACATTTACAACATCTCAAACGATTGTTTGAGAAGTGCAGAAGTTCGGATTTCATTGAATCCCAAAAGACCCTTTTCAGCTTAGAGGAAGGCAAGTTGTTGGGGCACATAATCTCTAAATATGAATTAAATAGACCCAAGCAAAATAGAAGTCATCTAGAAAGTGGAACACCCTAAGAACATCAAATAGTTACAATCATTCATTGGAAAAATAAATTTCCTAAGAAGATTCATACCCACCTTGGCCGAACTTCTCAGGAACATAAAAAATATGATGAAAAAAGACATCAAAATAAGATGGAACACCGAATCCAAACAAAAATTTGAGCAAGTGAAACATGCACTCACCCAAATCTCGTTTTGACCAGCCCAGATTACACCAAAGATTTCTTTTTGTTCTCTTCGCATCTGAGCACACCATCACTTAATAAAGATTGCAAAACAACTAAGGGTACAACAACCCATAGCCTTTTTCTTTAAAATCTTGAGAGATGTCATGCTGAACTACAAACATTGTTGAGAAACAAGATTTTTCCTCAGTAAAGCCATAAAATATTTCAGAGTCTATATTGTCCATTCTCACACAATTGCCTATGTTCTAAATGTTGTGGTAAAAGATATCCCACCCTGATAATCTAGATGGTGGAGAGGATGTGGATTGTTGTTATTCTGGAATACAATATAGAAATAAAACCCACTAAACTCCATCAAAGGTCGGTTTGCCAAATTAATGGTCGGATCCAATTTCTTTTCATGTTTACACATTAATGTTTTCCTAATATCAGTAGTTTGGCGAAAGGTGAAGAGTAGGTGAATCCAAATGTAAAAGAGGTATTCCTAAACTCCTTGGTACACAAACCTCATTCTTGCATTTCATAACTTAAAAGATCCTCCCCGGTTTGATCAAGACCAAAGCCGACATTAAACTAAAAAGCATTGAAATAATCAGATTTAGATGGAAACCTTTATTGGAAATATCCTCGAGGTATTTTGCTTAATTTCCTATTGAAGGATGAAGTTGACTAAGTATTGTAGGATTTGGCGCAGGACCTGCATGGCATCTAAGTTGGAAGACCACAACCAACAATATTCTCGTGAGATGGTTTCTACCGGGCTTCACGTTGTTTGTTAATGTTCAATGTAAAGTCGCCTGCCACAAATTCCGGGTAGTTTTCAAAGGTAAAGGAATCTTATGCCTCTCCCGCAGGAAACCCATCTCTGCTGAATGTCCATTCCAACAATGGGGTTTAGACTTTATAGGATAAATACATCCACCCTCTTCGTGCCAACATATGGATCCTCATAGCCACAAAATACCACGGCGGATTGAGGTTGTACCATGCAAGCAAGCTTATTGACTATGTTATCATTAAATTTTTGAAAATAATATTTTGTCTCGCTTTGGATGCCCTAGGAAAATTATAGTTGAAAATGCAGCAACATTTAGATCCAAAAATATTATAGAGTTTTGCAGCCAGTACCACATTACTTTGGGATACTCCAACAACTTTATTATCCTCATGGAAATGGGTTGGATGAGTCCTCAAACAAAAGTATAGTGAATATCATTAAGAAAATGCTACAAGAGAACAAGAAGTCTCGGCATAATAAGTTAGTTCATGCACCGTGGGATGACCGACTAACCACAAAAATATCAATTGGTATGTCCCCATACCAGCTTGGTATATGTACCGAAAGTGCTTTTCCTTTCGGGGTCCCCTGCCATCAACCTACAGGTGAAGTGCAAGTAGACCCAAATGATACCCAAAGAATAATACATCAAATGATCCAATTGTAGTACCCGTAGAAGAAGTGTATAACAAGACTCAAGTTATCCAGGAAGGTATCAAAAGATTTATGACAAAAATAACTAAAGAGGACGATTTTGAGTTGGGTGATTTGGTGTTGAAGTGGGATTCCATTAATGAGGATCAGAGTAAACATGGAAAGTTTTATAGCCTATGGAGAGGCCCCTTCATGATCCAGACATTCAGAGGAAACAGCGCTTTTCTTCTCAAGAACAGTGATGGTATAGACCTGCCAGGCGGACCTGTTAATGGCAGGATGTTGAAGCATTATCTTCCACCCAAATAAAGATATCATAAATCCATTTCCACTGTACAAACCATTTCTTTACATTCGGGTTATGTGTGGGTGATGTTGATCAAATGGTTGAAGACCGAAGAGAAGGACCTAAGCCACTAACTAGTGCCACCAAATTCTCAAAATAAAAAATCAGGTAGCAGAATAAGAAACGGAAAAAATATTTACAGACATCAGGAAGCAGGTACTTGGAACCTCACAAGGACAACACCATCCCCAAGTGGAGCCACTGTTATAACCCCATGTTTCATAGGATCAACTAGTGACTGGAATTTTTTACTCTTGTTGTATTTTGGTTGTAAATAATATTTCATCTTTTGCAAAATCTATTTTCAAAAAGAAAATAAAAAGAAAGAAAGAAAATAAGAAAAGAAAGAAAGAAAATAAAAATGAATAAAAGTGGGTATAAAAGAAAATGGATAAGGCCCCATGTAATAAGAATGGCTTGATCCATATAGTCTAACCATGGTCAAGTCTTTTGAATTTATGCCGATAGGATTAGTGAATAAATCTCACAAATTGTTTAAACTTAGCCAAGTAGATATATAGTTAGTGAATAAATTTTGATCAAACTCGTTAAACCTCGACCAACAGCCCTAGGGTAGAGTAATTTATTATCCCAATAGTCTAATATGGGTTAAATGTTTTAGGTAAGTAGGATAGGACATAAGCTAGCTAGTTTTCCTTTCAATAAAACAAGCATGCAATTGGATGAGATTCTTTGTTTGATGTTAGAAGGTTGTGTTCTAAATCCTTGGTGGAAAAATAACAAAAGAAGCACAAAAAACCCACAAAATGGCACTAAATTAAGTCTCTTACTTCGGTGTAATATGATTCATGCTCCGCAGGTAAAGAATGTTCCATGATCTATGACTCCAGCGTTTACCGATCGATGAGACTCCATTAAGTATCACTGACCATTCTACCTTAATACCGAGGGGGTCCAAGGTATCTTCGGCTGCCCCCATCCCTAACGCCATTGTGTTAAATCGACCCCCTTTCTATAAACCGCTTACCACCTACCCCTCTCTAAGTAAAATCTCCATACCGTGACATTCTCATACCACCATCGCCCCGCGGACATCACCCTTTCTCACTACCACCGCCGCCCCGCGGACATCACACTCCACTACCGCTTTATGCAGCCGCAAATCCCATTACTTCGCCATCATATTTTCCTCCGATCACATGTCACGCATCATATCCCATTCACCTATGCTCCAACCACTACCTTCCACATCATCCTCGATCACCCGTCACCCACCCTTTAACATCCACCTCATACCCGAGGCACCCGTCATTGACACTAATATAGGGAAAACATATCCGCAGCTCACATCAAGCCCTGCTCTTTAACGGATACCTGTTTGCCCAAATAATCTCGTTTTTTTCTCCTTTCCTCCATCTTTCATGATCCAAACACCTCTGAAACCATTACTCTCTTTGTTTTCTCCATCTACAACCTCCATTAATTCCTGGAATCCACAATCAGCGTCATTTCTTTTTCAATTCCCCGTATCGAAGTGATGGTGCCAAAGTCGAAACAATCAGAATTTGAGGAAAATCCTTCCTCCCACCTTCGTCGACCAACGGGATCCCTCTGCCCGAAAAATATTATCTGATTTCAAATCCAAAATGTGAATTTGATTTGGCTGAGTTATGCTCGTGGTTCATAGACACTTTCTCAGATTAAAGTGATGGAGATTGACTCGAGAGTCCAATTCCTAACATCTTTTCCCCAAATTCATCATTTCCCCGAAGTTCACCCTCGCCAGCATCTAATCCTCCCGATCAGAGATATTATTGCTTCATCCTCCGAGACCATCATTATCAATAACTGGCCATTGACCGACAAGCTGCAAATACCCGAGCCAAATCCTTTTCTTGTTTTACCATTGAGATCCTAACCTAAATGTATCAAAGTTGTCTTTCCAAAGAGTACGATTTTTGAGCTTTTCCTCCCCCAGGATGCCCAATTCCGTAAGAATAATCCTCCCTATCACTTGTCTATATTTTTCCGAAAAGGGAAATCAAATTTTCTCTTCTCTTTGCAGCGTACTTGGATACTACTCAGATGAGAGGGTATATGAGCCAATCTTGGTTTATCTATTTATTTTCTCTACTGAGGAAAGGGCCATAATGCATTTTGACTACAACGGTTTTCTGGCCAATAATATTCACAAACAATTCAAGTTTCCATGGAGGGCATGTTCTGGTACTCTTCAATGCTCGCATATTTGTTCGTGTTTTTCCAAACAAACAAGTTATTGTTCTCCATGCAGAAGCTAGGATCGAATGGAAAACCATACCGGGTCATATTCTAGACGTCATTACTGAGAAAGAATTCACCCGAATTCACTTTAATCAATTCATAGATCAGTTTTATCACTGGTAAGTAACATGTCAAATGACAAGCAAGAAACAAGGATAAACGAAGAAATCCAACAAATTCTACATCTCTCGGACTACCTTCCGAAGACTAAATAATCGGTACTTGTACCCGTAACCAATAATAGATATTAGAGTTTATGGATGTGAGATGGCTCCCTAAATATTGCCTAGATATTTTCCCGTGGGTATATTCTCCCTGGAATATATTAGGCAAATGATTAACTCTGATGATATTAATTTTGTAGCCTTCAAAATAAACAACAATTGGAGGATCAAATGATGATATGACTTTCATCTGCATAGCCGAGCTACGTGGGAAATGGTCGACAAGGTTTAAAGCGGAGATGAAGTTCAACATCATTTTTCCATTGCACTATGATCCTTGTGGCATCATCGCATAAACCAGGATAAAAAATAAAATATCTCCATATGATCATGTTCCCAAACCATAAATTGAGAAGTTCATGAATCAAACATAGTGGGAAATGAACACTTTGGAAGACTCAGAACAATAGCCTCCTTCAAACAATGTTTCACAAACCATTAGTCCACAGGTACCAGTAGAGAAGAGGTCCAGAAAGGAAGTCTCCCTGTTAGTCATTGAAGTCTCAACAGAGGATTTTGGGGTTTATAGGAAAAATCCCAAGACCAGTCAAACCCCTGACAAATCTAGGGGAGAAGAGACTCAATCTACTACAGTAGTAGAGGGAGAACATTCACCATTGTTCTCAAGCAGTAAAAGAATGATGTCTACCTCTTCATCAAAGAAGAATACTAATACCACCTTGACTACCCAACCATCACAAGGATCTGCAGGACTAAGTATTTTTGAGAATGCAATCGATTAAGAAGAAGAATGAGATGTCGAATTTAGTAGCACCTACATGCCCACCATGGAAACAAACATCAACATCGGGACAACATAGACCACTTCCACCTTTGATACCTAAAAGGAGAATGCATATGGCCTGCACAGGTGCACATGTGCTTCAACCCAAAGCAATTTATGATTATCAAAGGTCAACTTTTGATTTTGATGCAACAAAGGTACATCCCGTTGACCAGATGGACTTGCATAGGGCAACCGAGAAATATTTTTCTCAACATTGGCAAACACTTCCACATCTGTTGCAAATTTGTAGGTTTCTATGAACAATGTTCTAACTCAACTAAAGATGGAGAAAGTGTCATCTTTTGGAAAGGACAACAATATCAAATCTTTAGAAGAGTTGGTACTTAAAATTGGGTATGACCCTCCAATGTGAAGGTAGTTGAAGAATTGCTAAATAAAAAGAATGTTGACATAACATCCTTGAGGAAAAATTAAAATTTCCAGCTACTAAAGACTCACAAGCCAAAGAGATGCAATGGTACGGCTAAAAGGAATAAATGATAAAGTTAATCATGGAATAGAACACACAGATCAAGGAAATGGAGGTAGATTTGGAAAGGTTAGTAAAGGAAAAGGAACAAACAGAGCCCATGGAAGTCATTCCACCTATACGCCTCACAGGAGATAGCACGGTGACAACATTAGCAACTACCATAGTAGAACTTTCGTCAGCTACCCCACTGACAGTTCTAGAAACATCTGAAACACTAGCCAAGTCAATGGAGGAGATGGCCATACAAGGAGAAAAAATCAAAATACTGAAACAAGAGATAGAGAACCTCCAAAAAATTAAATCTTCTTTCCAGGCTAGCCACGACACTGAGAGGCACATCGAAAACTTAAGCAAGGAACTACAACAGCTACAAAAGCAAACAATTTTGGTTAAAACACTAATAGAAGCCAAGGAGAACATTTGGATGGATATCTCAAAATCCATGGAAGAAATCTGGCCACTTGTGTAGATCATGTTTGAGGAGCATGATTTGTTGTTGAGGAGCAGGCAGGCGATTGACAGGACAAAGGGAGAGCTGGGAGAAATGCCCACGGAGGCAAATGAAATCATTAGGTTTCTGAATTCGAAGACTAAGGAGGAGTTGGAAATCCTGGAAATTGAGGATAGGACAGAGACTATCCTCGAGGTTAAGAAAGTTGTGACCAAGAGAGGACTAATGTTACAATTGGAGGAGAGAGCCCAGAACATGGATATCGGAGATCAAAGATTCTTCAGCAAGATTGATGCTTTGCAAAAGAAAGGTCTTCCCAGTTTACTGCTCTTAAATGACAAGTTGAAGACTTTGTTTGACTACAAGAAAATGATCACCATGGTGGAAAAGGATAGCTCTAAGTTTTCAAGAATACAGAGTAGCATAACAGGAAAGGAATTTTTAGAGACTCTGCAGTTGGACCTCAGTATCCAACATGAAATGAAGTATATTTTCATCACCAAGCCAAATTTCTCCAAATATACAGAGATGGATGAAGTCTACAAAAGGTTACTAAAGGTCACCATTCCCATTCAAAAGAGATGGGAGGACCTGTGCACTCTGATTGAGTAAGAGATGAGGTGTACAATCCAAGTCAGCATGTGGAGAAGTCAAAATCAAGTTGATGACTCACCAACAACCTTCCCCAAAATCAGCATGGAGAATCCGACAGATCATTAGCAGTTCCTATATTTTTGTATTTTGTTATCTAGTTTGTTAGATTTAGACTCCACCACATCATGATCATTAATGACAGGATTGTTTGTAATCTTTCTTATAAATACTTCAAACTCCGAAGTAATGAGGGTTGATCTTTATGCCCAAGAAATTTGTAAGCACTGTAATCTTTTTCAAGAGGTCTACCAGTAATAAAAAGGGACAATTCACAAGATTCTTGAGTGTTAACTGTTGGTGATGTTTACTCCTCTTCGTTGAATGGTTTATATTTCTTTGTTATCATCTTGTTTTCTACATATGATCATTTAAAAGAAGTTAAAGTTGCAGAATTTATCTTCGTATACTTTGTTTCTGGCTTTTAAAGATCTAAATGTTTATCTTTTGATATTGTGATAAATAAATTCTTGAATGCTTCTTTATTATAGTTGATTGTCTCATATATTTCTTCTATCTATCATTTTAATTTATAAAGGATCCAACATTGGAATTACCCTGCCCTATGAAGAAACCTTATAAAATTTGTTCTCAGATCTCAAACCTTAACACGGACCCCATAGCTCAATGGATGCATAAGTAATATTTAATCCATTTTATAAAATAAAACGACACAGTCCTATTTATTTAACTAGCCTAATATATGAAACCTAAAACATATCTAAATCTTCCAGAGAGATCCCTCTCTGAAACTGGAATGGCTAGATCCCAGTTTCGAAGTCGTTGGATAAAGTTACCTCTGATAAATTTCTTCTACCTCCCAACAACCTCTGGAAATTTACAGAGAGATAACAGAACCTACTTTCCTAGACTTAGAGGAAATCAGCCAGTTGTATAGAACAACTGCGCGCGATGAGGATTACGTAAAACCAACTACAGACGGGATACTTAGTTGGTGGAGCATTACTTCATGTGCAACAGACTCAGACACAAGTTTAGAGAACTAGCAACAAAGGCTACACGAAGTCTCCACAAGAATATGTGCGAGAATAGATTATGCAGTAAGATGGATCGTCAGAGAAATCAGGGAACCACCCAGTTTCCACAGAATAAATGATTTGGAAACATTCTTGACACAGTACGAAGAGGCAATGTTAGAGAACCAGAGACTGTTAGCACTTGATCTATCACTAAAGGCCACACCGGAAAGATGGTGGGGCTCACACAAAGAGACAATCATAGACTGCTACCAATGTAAGCGGTTACTGCGCATAAGGTTCAGCGCAGAACAGGGAAACAACAAACAACATAAGTACGATGGACACAGAGCACCAGCAGAACACTTGGAGGCATGTAGAATGCTATGGAAAATGACACCCCCAGAGGAATGGCCTCATCACTTCATACACAATCTAGAGGGCATACCAGTGAACTGGTATACATACCAGGGGTTGAGCAAAGGAAATGCGACATGGACGGCATTGCAACAGAATTTTTCAATCACTTTCTCATTCGAACATGAGAACCCCAACATAGATACAACCCTTAAACATATAAGAGGAGTATTATTCATGAAAGAACCAAAAATAGAATTGATCACAGAAGAACAACAATGAAACAAACATACAGTCAAGGAATTTTTTTTATGTTACCATGTACAGGAGGAAGTATTGAATGAAGATGATCCACATGATATTTAGATCGAAGAAGTAGAAGGCAAAAGAGATGTGGAGGGACCACCCATAGAATCAGAATTCATTTCCGCATCGATCAAAGTAAAGAAAGTCAACATTGGGACAGTCAAGCATCCCAAAATGGCCAGCATTGGAGACTACTAGGATGAGCAAACAGTAGAAAGCATCACAAAGTTGTTGCACGAATACAATGACTTGTTTCCTACAATATTTACAGAGATGAAGGGAATAGCTGGAGAGTTAGGTGAAATGAGGATACCACTCAAACTTGAAGAGAGACCTAATAGACAGTGACCATATAGACTGAACCCCATATACAAACAAAAAGTCAAAGATGAGATCGACAGGATGCTCGAAGTCGACATCATAGAACCAATTGAGGAGTTAGAATGGATAAGTCCAATGGTAGTATAGGACAAGAAACAAGGAGGGATCAAGATATGCGTCAACTTAAGGAAGTTGAACGATGCATGTCTACATGACCCATTCCCTACAACCTTCACGGATGAGGTGTTAGAGAATGTAGGTGGACATGAAGCTTACTCATTCATTAATGGATTCTCAGGCTACCATCATATTAAGATATCACGGGAGGATAGATACAATACCACGTTTGTGACAGAATGGGGATCTTATCAGTAAACATTCATGCCATTTGGACTGAAGAACGCACCAACAATATTCTCCAGAGTGGTCATCGCAGCATTTAAAGAATTCATCCATCAGTTTATCAAAGTATACCTAGATGATTGGATAGTCTATAGCCTATTAAAAAACCATGTGGAATTCTAACACCTAATGCTATAAAGATGTAGACAGTGTCAGATATCACTAAATATAAAGAAATGCATAATCAGAACATCGTTTGGGATACTCTTGGGCCACATAGTATGAAAGCAAGGTTTATTACTAGATCCAACAAATATCACAGTAATTGTTAATTTACCACCACCGAAAATCGTCCGTCAACTAAGAGCGACATTGGGACACACAGGTTATTACAGGAAATTTATCAAAGGATATGCACAGATCACTCAACCGATGAAAAATATGCTAAGGAAGGATACAAAGTTTCAGTGGAACGACGAGTGTCAACATGATCTGGATACCTTGAAGGAAAAGATGGTTATCGCATCGATATTAGCATTTCCAGACTAGGAGAAGACATTCCATGTGCATGTAGATGTATCAGCCATAGCACTTGGAGCTATCTTGGCACATCCAGGAGTGGGACACTTGGATCATCCGATAGCATTTGCGAGTAGAAAGTTATCAGACTCATAACAGAACTACAACATGACAGAAAGAGAAGGCCTAGCCATGGTCTATGCACTGCAGAAATTTAGACATTACTTATTGGGGAAGCACTTTAAAATGTTCACAGATCACTCAGCCCTGAAATACCTAGTCAGCAAGCTAGTGTTGGGGGGTAGAATCTATCAATGGTTACTATTATTCCAAGAATTCGACTTTGAAGTAATAGTCAAACCAGGGAAATTGAACACAGGACCTGACCACCTATCAAGGATCACAAATGGAGAAGAACCTATGAATTTAAAAGACAACTTTCCAAATGCACAGTTATTCTCAGTACAAATTGCTGATGAATAATTCACAGATATCATTTATTACTTGAGTACAAGTACTGCATCGCAAGAATATAGCACCGCGCAGAAGAAAAACCTGGTAGTCCAAGCTGCCAACTATCAACTGATTGCAGGACATTTATATAAAATGGGTGCAAACAACATCTTGCGAAGATACATGTTAGAGCATGAAAGACCAAGAGTTTTAGCGGAATCCCATGAGGGAATAGAAGGAGGGAATTATGCAAGCAAAGTTATCGCACAGAAGGTATCGCACATAGGAACATGGTGGCCAACGATTCATAGAGACTCAAAGGAATATTGTCAAATATGCGATGTATGTCAAAGGGTAGGCAACCCCAACAAAAGGGGCGGGATTCCATTACAACCACAAGTAACATTACAGACATTTGAAAAATGGGAAATAGAATTTGTGAGACCAATCAACCCACCGACAAAAATAAAAGGGGCTAGGTACATTATCACTGCGACAAAATATTTAACAAGATGGGTGGAAGCCGCACCAATAGAA
>SNQJ01S0081083.1:35541-50426 GCA_010110895.2 Picea sitchensis | reverse complement strand
ACACAGGATGGAAACATCATCATGGTATCGGCCTCCTTCCCAACCCTGCTGCAGCCAGCACCCTGCTCGATGATGGAGTCGAGCACCATCCTCCCCTCAACCCGGGCCCTCTTCCTGAGAATGGACGACGCCAAGGCCAGAGCACGCTCGAGCTCCTCCTCCCGCCGCCTTTGCTCTTTATGTGCGGCCCAAGCTGAGCCTCGTCGAGGCTTTCCACAATGCCTGACCATTGCACTCAAACTAATGCCAATCAAACGCAGAACAGAAATGAAATGAAACCAGTTCAGGAGCGGTTGCACCAGAATCCTGTCTTCTCCGCTCGGGCTCAAAAGAAAGATAGCAGGAGCCTTTCTAGACACATAGAAAAGCCCCCAGCCTTGGAGAATCCTCTCAGAGTGCAGTGAGAAGGCGAGAAATGACCATAACAAAGCTGCACCAGGAGCCTTTCTACGCTGCTCGGGCTCCCGAGGAATACCATAACCGAAATGCCAAAGCCTCCATCCATCCATATTCACAATGAAACCGTATGCGCAGGGGTTAATGTCCACGCGAGGGAGGCGTACCTCCATCCCATATCCACTGCTATGGTCGTCCACCATTGTTAATGTGAATGTGTGGGTGGCAGCCATCGGCCATTAAACCAGGGCTGGGTGCGCGTCCAGCTGTCACCTCCATCAAGCCGCGTGTCACCCCATCCGGGGCAACATAAGATAGTTTTTAAAGTTGTTAATTCAATTCTATTTTATTTTATAAGAAAATTCATTATTTATTAAATTAAATATATTTTTTTTTTATATATGACTAACTTTATAGTTAATTAATCAATTTAAAAACTTTGAATTAGTACTAATATTTAGAAAGGGTAAAAAATACAGGAACTTTTATTTTTACATAAAATAAAATAATTGTATAAAAAAAATAAAACAATTTAATTATAGAATGTAAATAAATATTTTTTAAATAAAATGTAAATAAAGATTTAATTGATAGATGTTGTTAAAAAGTTAATTAAAACGTCTCTTTTTTATTAGAATTTAAAAAGTGAAAAATTTTAATTTTCAATTTTGATATTTTAAATAGATTTAACAATCTTAAAAACTTTTAAATCACTTCAATAGATGAGGTTACAATTTCACTATAATTTCATTATAGATTTTGAACTCAAATAAAAAAAGACTTAAAAAAACTTTCAAAATGTCAAAACCAAAACATTCTAATTAGCCTTTAGTCGGCACCTTAATTGATGAGAAGTTTCATCAACATATTCCATTTTGGTCCAGTGAGAGAATGGCAAAGTACTATAAAGCTATCCATCCAAAATAAAAACCTTGTGACTATATGGATAACCTATGAAGAGCGACATGTGTTAATCAATATAAATTTCATTGGCATTTTATTTTTCACAAATACAAACTCTCTATGTTTGCACGAGTGTATTTTCCATTGTATGTCGATTGGGGCTGGGAGAGACACATAGAAATAGTAGGTGGTAGATATTTTATCAACTCGGAACATAAGAGAAGGAGAAGAGTGGAGAGTCGAGATGAGACTAGGTGATACATTCATTTGTATGAACGATGAGAGATTGGAATTTGGCTTCATGCGCAAGGTTTGATAGATAATTGAAGAGTTGTTAGAGAGGATTATTGACACCCCTTTCCTTGTCCATGGGATTTTTGCATTACCTCCGAATTTTAGGTTCCATTCTACGAATGAAGAACTTATCTTCAATTATCTCAATGGAAAACATAATTATGACCTAAAAAAATACAAGTTGTGGTCATTTCAAAGGTTGATCTTTGTAGATGTGATCGTTGAGAGTTACCTGGTAACTTCAAATTCCTTTTTCTGATAGACAGATTCATGGGATCTTGCTAAATAGTGATAATTTGAGTATGTTTTTGAACTAATTTCTCTTAGTTTTTTAACTAGTTTCTCATGTTCCAAAAAACTAAAGAAATAAAAAGGGTGTGCATGTGCATGAAAATCAAGTTGTGTTTTACATGGGGGGTTTTGGTGTTCATGGAAGGTGGGGAAGTCCTCTTTCAAATTTTCATACCATGAATAACTGTAGAGGGGAGGAGAGAGTTGGCAACCCCATACTAGTGCTCATCCTTGAACCAGTGAGCCCATTGGAATTATTGAATTGGTGCTCAAAAATACATAAACAAAATTAAGAAATGAGAATAATTTCATAATATATTGTTTCAAACCTTTGAAAATGGGAATGGTCGTAGAAAATGACATTTTCCATCATGTTTTTGTTTCTATGTTTTTTTAAAGAAACAATTTCTTCCATTTCGTTTTTGGTAAGAGACCACCCAATGGCACCACTGCGCAACACACATATATCATATAGTAGTTGTGGGCTTGGGGGATTTGTTATACCAAAATACACCCAAATAACCGTGAACATATGGAAGACTAGAAGGGACCCTATGATTTGGAATGAATAACTGAACATTGTCCTAGCTACATTGATCAATAATACAATTCACAATTTTCATTACATGGGATAACACTTTGACAGTAATTCCATTTGAAACGGGAAGGAGAATGTTTGTGGGAATTCGTTGTCAAGATGACTGATTCCTTTTCTATTTGATTCTCTCCTCCATCCATTCAAGTGGGCACCTCTTAAGAGCATGAGTGTAGAGCAAGATGACATGACCAAAAAGTTTGAAGTGACCAAGAAAAATGTAGTTCTCTTGGAGGAAATTCCTACGCCACTCCTTCCAAATGTTATTTGTTAGATATGCTTATTTGTCAAAATAATTTAATTTGTAGGGACTTATTATGTGTCAATGCACAATTTAATGCATTTATTATTGTTTTTTAATATATGTTTCTCATTAACAGGGGTGGTAGATGTGAGGGGGATCATCCCTGATCCTAGGGGGGAAAGAATTGAATTATGAATGGGGTCTCGGGACAACCACAGACAACTAGGCAGAGGCTTATGCTCTCATCTAGGAACTAACATCTATAAACACATCCAACGTGAACACTCTAATAACCATTGGGAACTCATCCATAATTATCAATCTAATGAACAATTGAAAACCTCGTAAAAGAGAAAGTTGGCTTATCTCATAGCTAGAATAAAAAGGGAGGCTCTATGGTTCGACGATATCAATGTTTTCATGTTGCGAGGGACCTGAATCAACAAGTGAACAACCTCACCAATATGGCCTTGATACTAAGAAAAGGAATCCTAAGAAAAAGAGGGTAAATTTTCTTCTACGCTATCTCCTGGGGTCATGAATTATGTCCATATTTGCATGTGACCATGTTTCAAGTGTTTTAGGACACATGGAATTTCAGCAAAGCATACATATGGTATATAGATAGAGGCGGGATGTAATGTGCATCATCCTCATGGAATCCCCACATATGCCACTCTTAATTCTTTGCCGACATTTTGAAACAATGGGAATCTTAATGCAAAAAGAAGGTGGGATTCTGAATTGTGATGAAGGTGTTGAAGCAAATATCGATGAAGAAATTTAGTGGTTGTCATATCTGGTTCAGTTGGTTTTTTGGGTAAGCCTTTTCAACAGAGCATTGTTGGTTCATTCAATTGTTGGTCAAATTATTTTGGGGCGAAACCTTATGGTTCCAGACTTAATTTTGTATCGTTAGTCTCTCTTTGCGTTGGATCTAGTTTGAAGCTTTGTGTCCTCTACCTTTGGGGTATTTTTCATGTTTCATAGCACTAGTAGTAGGGGGATTGGGTATATCACTCTCTTCATTTCGGATATTCTTCTTCTATAGGTTGTTTTGACTTTTCAATTCCGAGTAATGAACGAGTATGTTGAGCAATAATGGATATATTCATAGTGGACCTTGGAATGGCAATTAAAGAATGCTTTGGGCTTGTCTCTTTCTTGAGCATGGAAAGGACCAATTCACCTCTTTATGTTTTCTAGCTTTAGGGTTTCTTTTTTGGTGTATAGTTATTGCTCCCTATTGAATTTTCTTGTGTATATTATGTCTAGGCAATTGTGGGATATTTGGGTTATGGATTATCCTAGGAGCCATGGTAAACATCATAGAGAAATTCAGGAAATGCACAAAGTTTTATGTGGGCATGAAGACTTCATCAATAACAACGAGATGTCTATATTATTGATAACAACTAAGGTCCATGAAAATGAGCACCAATTCATTTCTCAAAGTGCAGTGATTATGGATACCCTCTTACAACAAGAAAGGAAAATTTAGGCCTTGGAAACAAAATTTTCAATGCTAAGGAATATAGTCTACAATAATAACAAGGGATCTCAATCTGTTGATTCTAATTTTAGAATGTCATTGAGTTTTGTCCTTGAAGACATGGACTTGGGAAATCATGAATCAAAACCTAAATATTAGTCAAGATGAGGCACACAATAAGCATGTCTTTTATTAGTATCAAGTTTTCTTATGTTATGTATAACAATTCTGATTTTAGGTGTCTTTTTTTAGAGTTTAAAACAATGTAAACTTTTTGAAATCCTCTACAAAGGATAATATAGACTTTTCTATAGTAGACACATATTGCTTGATGGTTATGTTGATTTTTGTTTTAAGAGACAACATCTTTTTCGTATTAATATGTTGATTAATTCAGCTACAACCTAATTTTATTACAAAATACTATCTATTTTTGTTAAAAAATATATATCTATTTATCATTGAAGGGTATCTATGTTTATAGTTTCCTATGTGTGATATCTATCTTTACACCATGTGATATTTGTGCAAGGGTTTCATTCTTTCATAAAAATAAAATTAAATACCACATACCATTCTTATTATTAAGAACAAGGTCTCTCAAAGCTACATGAATGAGAAACATATAGTGGAGTGGGGAGAGGGAGGAGGTCAAATACAAAACAATTTTTTTCCCTCCATGCTTACCATTATCCAAAGGACCTAGTGTTCAAAATGTTTTCCAATCTCATCTCGAGGGTGCAAGGCTTGAGGTGCAACTTAGAACTATTTGGATTGAGAAACAACATAATGAATACAACTGGGACCCACACCTTTGAATTGATTCAATCTTCATAAATGGTTGTTATTCATGCCTATTCTAATGTTATGAGGTTGTCGGCCATGTGTATTCCAAGTATGCAAATCTTGATTTGGACTCCATTCATGATTTCCTTCCATTTGATATCTAAAATTTTCCCATCTAACAAAATTCTTGTTGTAAATCCTTAATGATGAATATTTTAGAAATGTCATCTCAAAACTTGTTATCATTTCATCGACCAACCGCTCATCGTCAATACCTAACTTCATATACAACTGAATAGTCCACATATGCATGTGGATACCATTATCACTTTCTTGACCTGTTTTTATGTGTATATGGCCATTTTTGGGTTGGAATTATTACTTTCTTCTTTCGAAACTTGTTTAATTTAAAAGAAGTGGTATCCACACCTTTAACAATTCCACTTGAACATCAAGTATAAAAAGGGAAGCACAAATCAAGTTGTGGATTGTCTCAATGGACCTTTGGTTGTGACACTAATCACAATGCTTAATTATTGTGGATACAAGACTTTTATTTTTGGGGGGGGATTGTATGACAATGATCTGTAATTCATTGTTACATATCAGGTAGGCGACATATGTAAACAAGTTTCATACTTTCACCTTGAGGATGGAATTCTACCCCATCTAGGCCATCTCTATGTTCTTTTAGACGAGTGTGAGAAGCTTATTTGGGAGGTACATTACAATTTGATGGTAGGGAACTTCGACATGGAGAAAATAATGGCAATACAATAGAAGTATTTATACTGCCCAAAGCTCAACAAGACGTCCACATGTATATTAGATTGTGCCCCACCCATGCCATCATTAAACTTGTCATCAAGAGGCAAGGATTGTGCACTCCTCTACCTACTCCAAATAAACCTTAGGAGTCAGTCTCCATGGTTTATATGTTAGGTCTACCCTCAATCAAGCATGGTAACGATTGTGTATTTGTTGTTGTTGATTAGCTCTCTAAGATGGTCATTTTGGCAATCTATAAGAAGAGTATCATATTAGATGTAGTGTACCTAGGGGGGATAATATGGGGTGCATATGAAGGTACCCAAGGGGGATAATGATAGATAGGTGGCATAGAGTGGAAGAAATAATTGTGATTGTAATCCATCGCTAAGATCTTTTTTTAGCGTGTTTGGGTTCATTTGCAGATACCACAAACTATTGTTCCAGATAGGAACAATAGGTTCCTCAATAATTTTTTGTTTAGCATGTGGTCAATGATGGACACCAATCTAACCAAATTAATTTCCTTCCACCCTCAAATTGATGGAAAGATAGAGGTAGTCAATGTGATGGTTGTGCATATCCTTAGAATGTACAACTCCAAGAATCCATGTACATGGGATGAAAGCCTTCCTTATGTTCAACATAGCTACAACATATCCCTTCATAGTTCTATTGGCCATTGCCCTTTTTAGGGGTGCCTTGGATTCTGGCCATTGGCCCCAATTGACATAGCTCTAACTATTGCATATGCATGGGAAGAGTCCTCCCACGCTCAGACCAAGGCAGACAGAGAAGCCAAATTTGTTGAACACATCCAACAACAAGTTTATGGTATTTTGTAGAAAACCAATGCCAAGTACAAGCAGTGACATGATCAACATCAGGTTTCATACAAGTCTTAAGCTAATGATAAGGTATGGTTACACTTATAGGAAGAGAGAATCATGGCCCCCTGGATGCCAACAAGAAGCTTAGACGACTCCAATATGGACCTTACACCATCACCAAGGTTGTGGGTGAGATTTCTTTTGAATTGAGTATCCCACCTTTCCTTGGCTTACACTCGGTATTTAATGTGGAACTACTTCAACCATATTTTCCACCTTTATTGGACACCACAGAGGTGGTAGAACACTTGGTCCCCACAAAGCTCAACCTTGACTATGATGAGAAGGCTACGATCAACCAGATCATGGACACCAAGACGAAGGGCACTTGCCAATAGACTCACACAATGCTATCAGGTGGTCAAAGCAGGGTCACTTCTTCACCAAGGTAAGTGGTTCACCAGGAACTGGATTAAACTATAGTTTCACTATTCAATGTAGGAACATGACTTATTATAGACCATTGATTCTTAAAGGAGGACAAGTGATCATGTGACCCTTCACGGCCAACTCATAAATGGTTTTGATTTTAACAATTTTTGGGTCTTTAACTTCTTGCATGTTTTTTGGGGCTTTTCCATGTGTTTTTCACCCCAAATACATTCTATCCCAAGAAGCCAACTTAATCTTTAAATTTTATTTCCAACAAACTAAGGAAGATCTAAATATACAAGTGAATGAGCATAACCAACACATTTATTTTTAGAGATAAGCTAGCACCATTCTAGTCCATTTATATTATTTTACATATTGAAGTGTTTTCATTATTTCATTCATTAATAGAATTTGAAAACTTCACTTTATTATTATGCTTTTTGTAATATCTCTATATTATTTCACTTATTTTTAATATTTTAATTTCATCTTCAACATAATCTAAATCATACAATCCAAATCGTATTATACCACTCTTATTGTTATAATTTTTGCTTATAAAAATTTTAAATGCTTCTTTAATTATTATTATGATCTATAAACTTTTGAGTATAATAGAGAATGTTATAATTTTTGCTTATAAAAATTTTAAATGCTTCTTTAATTATTATTATGATCTATAAACTTTTGAGTATAATAGAGAAGTAAAGAAACTATTTTATGCGTTGCTCATTGTGAGAATATTTCTTATAATAATTTATAATGAAAGTGGATAAGGAGTTGGGGTTGAATTCCTAGGAGGAGGCATAAATAAACTAAGATTTGGTTAATTATAAATTTAAGTGGAAAGTGGTAACAGGTGTAAGGATGTTAAAATTTTGGATAATGTTAAAGATAATGTTTACTTTTGGATATTTAATTTGTTAGAGATAGTTGAGATATTCACTCCACCTAGATTTAAAATTAGTTGAATTTTACTCCAATTATATATATTCATGTATTGTATATTAATTATGATGTAATAGAAATATTATTAACGTTTCTTATATGGTATCAGAGCTCATATGAGCCTCACGAGAGGGCTTAGGAAGATGAGAGAGTTGTGATAGTGTAGGTGAGAGTGATTGTTTTCTTTCTACATGTTATGTTGACTGCTATGAATATATCCATAGCAGTCCGCATAACATGGGAGCCACATCCACGTGTGTTTGTTGTTGAGGTATACCTTGGGAGCCCCATGATAATTAAAGATCCAATGCAATATATTAAAGATATTTCACATATATTAAAAAAAAGAACTTTTTTTTTTTCCACGAGAAATTATCTCGATATATATTAGAGATATATATCATTTACATTCACTGTATCCAGTCTAGCACAGCAGCCATTACAAATTTCGTCCCGGAGACCCAGGGTTTGACCTCGAAACCTCCTCCCAACACTTGGAGGAAAGTCCTGTCTTTACCAATCCAATTTGTGTGAAAAATCCACCTTCATATTATAATGTAATGTTGTGGCGGTTCAAAACCAAAGTCACCCCACTTCATATTATAATGTTGTGGTGGTTCAAATTTATCAATCATTATGACTTATCTCCAGAAATTACTCAATGAGGAAATGCCTGCCCCAAAGAGTATCTTTATAATAGTAGGTGTAAGGACACAGAGCCGGGGTTGAACTCGTAAAAGGGAGGGCATAAATAATGTAATATTTGGTTAATCATAAATTTAAGTGGAAAGCGATATTTGTGTTACTACTTCTTGGGTTCAACACCACGTCATAATAGGATACTCATACTTGATGTAGATATGCCAAATTCAAACAATAAAAGTTTAGACAACCCCTTTATCAAATCTTAAATTTTTGGACTCTATATATGTACAACCTTCCAGAATACATTTATTTACATCGACATGCATAGTGTGACGTGGATATATATATATATATATATAATACACATTTCTCGATGGAGATCACGTAGGGACATTGGTAAAGGATAAAGTCAATACTTTACTTGAATGACAGTTGGATTTATTATTTATATTCACCCAAAATAATGAGACCGACTTCAATAATTTACCAATTTGAGCACGACAGCGGCGGCGGCTCTCACCTCGAGTCAGTGCTTCCGTACCATCAAATTGACCACTAATGCGCCGGCGGCGGCTCTCAGCCCAAGTCAATGACGTGGATAATTTACCAATTTGAGCACGACAACGCCGGCACGCCATGAGGATGAATACTGAGAATCAGGCCTGTAATTTGACGGCATGTAGCACGTATTTGGTCCACCAACCCGTATTTGACATGTGAATTGATACCCCACATGTCAAGAGTTACCTGCATAAAAATTGTGAACCTGTTAAATTGACATTTAACTAAGTCCGGTACCTGTCAGAAATTTTAGTAGGTATCTACAGGCTCTATGGTATAGAGTATACGCATGGCTGGGATGGTGTTATGCGGTTAGCTGAAGAAATAAATGACAGTTAATAATATTGTAACTTGTCTACTTCAGAGGCCAATCCACATACAGGGTTTTCATTTGAATTTTGAATTCAATGTTAATAATATTTTGTTGTGATTTGTCCACTCTACATACCAATTCATATACTGGGTTTTCATTTGAATTTCGAATTCAATTTACCATAGGCCATAAACCATTCAACTTGACTCTGTGCAATGTTGGGTTTGCTCGGCTCATTCCCTTATTTTTTAAAGGTTTTATTCAGTGGTGGGTCTGCTATGCTCCCAAGGGTTTTATTTTTATTCAGTGGTTGACTTATAAGACTTGGTTTTACTCATTGGGTTTGTTTGGCCCCGTTGGATAGTGGGTTTGCTCCCTTTTGTTAACTCATGTTAACTCATAAGGGTTTTACTTGATCTGCTCATAGCTCTGATGGTTCAGGTTATATTATGGTGAAGAATCAATCGTTGGGTTTACTTGGCTCAAGCGGATTGCAGGTTTGCTTGGCTCTACATTATGGTGAAAAATCAATCGCTCGGTTTGCTTGGCTTCTACGGACTGCAAGTTTGCTTGGTTACGGTAACAGTGGGTTTGCTCCCTTTTGTTAACTCACAATGGTTTTATTGGATCTGCGTTAAGAATCATCTGATAAGATACTCTTTTTAAATTTTGCAAGTCTTTTATTCTCTCACAAATTTTGAAGATTTGAATTTTGTAAGTTTAGGTAATCAAATCAATTAGTTTTTTTAAGATAATTATGTAAAATTTGATAAAGTTTTTTTTTTATAATTTCAACTTTGCATATTGTATTGTTGTTGGCTTCCTTACTCAAATAAGGATTTTTTGCTCGTTGGCTACTACCTTCATTAGTTATAATCAATTTAGAGCTTCACCCTTCTCTATCTATCCATATTTAACTTAAATGTATGCCTCCCAAGACCCTAGCTACCATCACAATATAGAGGACTACAAAGAAGGTTAATACCTCTACCAGTGAAGAGATGGGTTGGATGGTAGGAATTGTGCAGGCCCAAGCTCTAAAAAACACTCGACGTGGGATGCATTTTGTTTGGTTTTAACTAGACGAAAGAAAGTCATGACTATTATATATGTTATATATAAAATGACTATTTTTTTAATAGTAACTCTATTTTTAGAGATATCATTTATTTGGTGATCACTGTAGTCTTTCACGAATAGAAACTTGAAAGAGATAGAACTTTAAGCGTTTGTTTTGTTCGTTTATTGCGGAGGTGATAAACATGTAGAAAACTAGAGGCAATTAATTATGTTCATTGATTTTGATGGAGGTGTATGCACTCAGGCCTGGAGGGAATTAATTATGTTTATTGATTTTGATAGGTAATATTGACATTCATGAATCTGTATAAAAACGTAAAATGACAGGCATGAAAATCAAATGACTATCATCAAATTTTTAATTGACAGCGAAAATAAATTTGAAATTCCAGGCCTGCTAAAAATGCTGTCCCAAGGCACTCTCACCTTCATTATTTAAATATTATATCACTATAATATTTAATATTTATTTTTAGACAAAAATGGACGACAAAAATAAAAATCCACCTTTACACACTTTTATCTTAACCCTCTTTCAAACATCGTATACACAACCATTTTAAACTTGTAAATAATCTTATAAAGATCTAATAACTCTCACTAGATTAAATTTTAATCATAAATATTACAACATAAAATATTTTTTAAAATAAGATATTTTAGAATTTGTTTAATACTTTTTAAAATATTTTTAATTATAAATATCATAATATTAAATATTTTTAACATAATATATTTTGAAACTTATTCAACATTTTTTGAATACATAAGGTGGTGAATATATCTCTATGTTAGGAATCTAACTTCCCTAACCCATCACGTAGGTAAAATAATATATTTCCATGTAATAAAGATCAATATTAATAAGGCCTTGCAATAGAGGGTAAAATAATATATTTCCATGTAATAAAGACCAATATTAATAAGGCCTTGCAATAGGGAAGAATAAGTCAAATGTAAGAAGATCTAATAGAAGCTTCTGCTTCTAGAAGGATTTTCCTCTAGATTGTTCTTTTGGATAGATAGATTTAGTATAAATAGGAGTAGAGGGTATGAGAAATTTTGTCTTGAGAATTATTGTAATAGAGCGTTGCTCTGTTGGAGGTTGTCCCCTCGAAGAGGCAAGCGAACATTGTTTCCTATCAATAAAGGTGTTATTCTGGTGTTGTGGTTTCATCTATTGTATTGTTCCGTTGTTATTTTCTGCAATATCTTTGTTTTCGGTTATTATAATAGATCTGGTACCTTACAAGTGGTATCAGAGCACTTCCCTTGGCAGAAAGTTGTGGGTTAATTTTTTTTAGGGTAGAGATGTATTATGACGTCTTAAAGCTACATAGATATGTGTTTAGCGCATAAATACGTGGTCGGGGAAACATACACGTAGGAACTACAAGCAGTACTTAAGTGCACATTGTTGGCCACCCTTGTAACCCTTGTTGGTACCCCTTTGAGTGTAGCGCATTAAACATCACCTGTATACAAATCGACCTAGATATCCTGAATCCCTCCGTAGATAAATCAATCAACCACTTGACTACTATAGTGCCAGCGAGAACAACACTCGGGAAGATACTTTCTAGTACATTGGTAGTTGGGTAGTAAGGCTAAGGGCACGGTCTAGCCTTCTTAGTTGGTGGCCTAAGATATCGGCCGAGTACTACTATTAGACCCCGCACATATATCAGAGAGCTATAGCACAAGGTAAACCCTTGTTTGTAGAAACCATGCATACCATAACTCTTGGGACGAAAACAAAAATATAACAAACAAGATATATTGTAGCGCAATTGTGCCTCATGCATTCTAGTTGCGAAATTACTACACATTTCTTCCTATTAAGAATTTGGGCATTTCAACACTACAATATTCTTCAGATCAGAGTGTAACTCCGCAGGAGTAAAACAAAAGTCTAGATCCTGTTGGCACCATTATTTGAACCCTATCCCATTGGATTCCTCTCTTTGCTTTGATCGCAGTCATACCTATCATTTTTCAGCAAATTTTTTTTCCTGTGGACTCGAACCCCTTCCGACACCCTTATTTGGGCCTTACCTCATTGGATTCCCCTCATCGCCCTAATCGTCATGATACCCTTCACCCATAACCCCTTTTTTGTGCGGTCCCACCAGTCCCTTTCTGTTTTCCCTCTTCATCATGGCCCACACCCGTAGCTAAGACTTGAAAGCCCACTTCAAAGTTTGTCTCTTATCAAATTTATATTTCTCATATTTTAAACTTTGTCATATTTTTATCTTCACTTTCTTTCTATTGTAGGCCAACCTTTCAATCTCATGTGGACATAAATTGAATGAAGCAAGTTTATTGCAAGAAGTTTCTAGATCTGGAAGTAACAACCATCTCTCATCTTGAGTAGATTGTTCCTATTATTTCCATTAGTAAGTGAGAAAGGACCTATGGGTTAAGAGAATCCACCACAAAGAAGAAAAATAACCGAAAATAGGAGCTTGAAATCACCAGGTCGTCGAGACACCATAGAGCCTAAACTACCATAGACCACTGAAAGAACAAACTGCAAACTCAAATACATTGTCAAATCTAAAGAGGAAAATGAGGAACATCCCCACTATCATCGCCATTTGAAAGAGACACCCACCACCAGCATCGAAAATGTAACAACCAAATATAATGCCAAAACAATACCTCTATCATCGATTAAATCTTGGAGGTTCATTCAAACACATCCTCAAGTAGCTTGGAAATAACTCTATATGCATTTTGGTTGGTGTAGACCCCCCACAAATACCAACAACAAAGAGAACGAAGGTGAAAATAACCATCACAACAAAGCAAAGGACCATAGGGAAATTCTAATGGCTAAAAAAATGAAGTGCCAAGGTAAAACCCTAGTCGTTATCCTCACAGCTCCAACGTGTCCCCTATACCACTCAAAAATATATGGCCCTTCCTAAGAAAACATGTCCTCATACACATATACATACATATACATATATATTAAATGAAACATCTTGTCTCGCTCTCATACTCATGCAAGAGTGAGATTGCTAGTACCTTGTTAGCCCTAATCAACAATTGGTTCACGAAGAGCGAACATGTCACAAATGAGATTTGCATACATACATACATACATATATTAGATGTAACATCTTGTCACCACCCGCATACTCGTATGCAAGAGTGAGATTGATAGTACCTTGTTAATCCTAATCAACAATTGGTTCACAAAAAACAAAACCATTTCTCTTATCCACCCAAGCTAAACCCAATTGACATAATACTATTTATATATGTATATATAAGTGAATCAAGCATAAAAAATTAATTTTAATCATTTAACTTACCATACAAAAATTGTAATGACCATCTCAAATATTATTCATAAAATATATTAAAAAAATTAACAAATAAATCAAAACCAAATTAACAAGTGCAGCAAGCTGCGATATACTGCCTCCGAAGATAATAAAAGAAATTTTGCTTAAATCTATGTAAACTTACCGAGTTTCCTTTGCCTTTGAAGTTTCTCATTGGCGAGTGCTTTGGCCCGTTCCTATAATTAAAATATGTCATTTCAAAAAAACCTAAATTTATTCATAACTACACATTTGGAAAAATAAGAAAATGAAATAAAAAAAATAGTCTTATTTCATAGGTCTTGGTTTATATAGAATTGATGGGTAAAGTGTCTCCATTCAATGTGTTTTGGGAGTTGTGAAAGGCTAATTCAATATGAACATATGTATGGTTTTTATTTTATATTTGTTATAAAATTATTTTATCAATAGAGTTGTACCTTATAAGAAAGTGACACTTATATATAGTCATATCAAAATTAATTTCAAACCTAGAATGAAGTGAAGGCTGCAATAATACTATCAATTTATTGACCAATGAGAGGTCATAAAAATACTAATTTTGTTATATTGAAAAATAAATTATTTGTTATGTTCAACATTAAAATTTATACACATTTTTTAAGTCAACATAAAATTAATATGAAAGTCAATGCTAACTCATTGCTATATACTACCTCCATGCCTCCGACAGTATAATAAGTCACCCCACTTTATATTATAACGTTGTGGTTGTTTAAATTTATCAATCACTATGACTTATCTCCATAAATTACCTCATTAGGAAATTCCCGCCCACCAAAGAGTATCTTTATAATAGTAGGTGTAAGGACACGGAGTCGGGGTTGAACTCGTAAAAGGGAGGGCATAAATAAAGTAAGATTTGGTTAATCATAAATTTAAGTGGAAAGCAATATTTGTGTTACTAGTTCTTGGGTTTCGGTTTAACATCACGTTATAATAGGATAA
>SNQJ01S0081083.1:13268-26430 GCA_010110895.2 Picea sitchensis | reverse complement strand
AGAGCTCTCACGTCCCTCCGTCCATCCTTTGAGATCTGGTGCGATATCTTGTGGACTCCAGTCAGGTCTCGGTGTTCGGTCCTCACCATGCCATGACCCCGTGGCAAGCCAAAACGCGGAACAACCTAGTACTTGGCTCATGGAAGAAAACCACCGACATCAGAGGCTTAGGATGAACCGATCGCTCCTCATGCAACGCTTCCAGAAGCTCTCCCCGCAGACCCTCCTCCGGAGGCTCTCCCGACAGACACGACCCTTGAAGTTATTCCAGCCATCCCTCCCCCTGGTGCAGCTCCACCCCATGATGAAGTTCCTCCTTTGGCACCCATCCTCGTGCCTGCCCTAAACCAGTTACCCGATGACCAGACAACCTGCGACCAACCTCCTTTCGACCTCTCCCCTCTCTCGAAACCCTATGGTTGTAGAGTCAAGTGGTTCGATCTGTATGGGAACTCGCTCGGCTATGAGCCTCCACCTCCGTCCCCCCCTCCGCGTCCCTTTTACCCACCCTCCCCCCCTCGACCACCTCTCACCACCCCCCTTCCCACCTCCCCTCTGAGATCCTCCTCTCTACTCCACACCCACCCCAACCTCTCATGTGATATGTGCGCGAACATAAATGAACTCTTGGAGGATATCAAGCTGATGAAAAAAGACCTGGAGGTTATCAATTTGATGAAAAAATACTTGGAGGAGATCAAAGCGACAATGATCGATGCACAACAGAGGGAAACCGACCACTGGAGAAGAGTGGACACCCTGATGATGTTCATGCAAGATCTTCAACATGCCATGGTAGAACGTGGGAAAGGCAAAGCACCGACGAAGCAGGTTTTCGTAGGACTGCGTCTTGGTCCAGGTTTTTAGGGTCTTTACTGTGTTTTCATGGTTTTTTCTGCACTATATCTATGCACCTCGACCCTGTGTGGCCTAGTAGTCTAGTTAATTTTCAGTGGCATGACTATGGCGAGGGTGGTTTCCCAACTGGGCACCGAGGCCATGCTATTTTTTGGAAATTTGGCCATACTAGTTTTTGGACATCTGGCGCAGTGGTTTCCCTTCTGGGAACTGTGACCACACGAATAGTTGCACCACGACCAACTGCATTTCTTTGAAAGGAATCAATACAATACTCTAACTTACAAAAAAAAAACAAAACATTGATGTTAAAAATATTTATATAGAAATATGTTATTTTTCACATCTGAATTATACCTTTTATAAGAAAAACAATCTAGATAAAAAAAAATCCATATAATATCTTAGAGCAAGATATTTACATTTTGGGAAATGAAGGTAATATCCTCATGCTGTGAGACGTTAATGTTATAACTGCAACTAACCAAGCTATTATTTTAAGCAACAATTCCAACACTAATCCTTTATGGCTAGATGAGGACCTTTTTTTAGATAAAAAATACAAAAGAATCTTTGAATACCTAACCAAGAATTTGTTTGGTACCGATCTAGTCAAGCTATGCAATTCTCAAGACCTAATAATTTTCAATGGCCTAATGAAGTGGCTGAATTCCAACCGGATGAATTGTATTCATGGGATGGGAAACAATGTCATGGATTATGTGATATATGGTATCTCCATTTACAACCAAATAGTAAATTTTTACCTTTTAAATGAGCATGAAACTGACTCTAATCATAGACATATAACTCTAACTCTAAACGTTGGCATGCACAATAGCCCCATTGAAGAAAATTACAATAACCAAAGGCACCTAATTTTTGATAAAAGTAAAGTTGATCTTTTCTTAAAGTATTTAAATAGTGAATTAAATATCATATCTTATAAGGAAAACATTGAAGACCTCTATCATAATTTTACGACAACCCTTTCTACTTCCATTAACAAGTTCTTTATCAAGGTGTTATGTAAAATGAAAAATAGAACAACCATCCCTTGGTCTAATAACGAGTGTAAAATTGCTACAAAATCCATTAAAACTACAGTGGGAAATCGATTACAAAAATAATGTATGTGAATACGAGGCTTTGGTTTTAGGATTGGAGGCTACTAGGAAACTAAAAATTGAAGATATAATAGTTTATGGTGATGCAGAACTTATCGTAAAGCAAATAAAGCAGCAATATCAAGCTAAACATCCGAGACTAGGGTCATACATGAATTTTTCCTGGGATCTGATCGAGAATTTTTTCTCGTCTTTCAACATCCATCACATCTCGAGAATGGAAAATCAACAGGTCGATTCCTTGGCCAAAGCAGTTGCGATGTTTGTGCCTCCTACTATCCTGAAGCTAAAGTATCATATAGAAATGAGACACAGACCATCAATCCCAAATAATGTGCAACACTAGCAGGTCTTTGAAGACGATGAGCAGATTAAGCAATTTCTAGAAATGGTTGATGCATTCTCTGAGACTCATATAGACCAAGAAAATTAGAACGATCCTATATGTATCATGCAAGAAGATGAAGATCCCGAAAAGTTCCAAGATAAGATCGCAAATCATCGAATGCTAGTCCTCAAGAATAATCAGATACCCAGAGGTATGATATCGTTAGAAAGACTGTTTGACAAAGACGACATCCCCTTGAAGTCTACCCTACGACCTCAACATGAGGAAGTTGAAGACTGCGACATCGGGACTAAAGAATAACCTAAGATAGTCAAGCTATCTAAATACCTTCCGGCTCAGGTTAAGATTAAATATGTTGAATTGCTTAAAAAATATAAATATGTCTTTGCCTAGTCATATGATGATTTAAAGACTTATGATACCTCTGTGATAGAACATAAAATTCTCTTGAAACATGGTATCAAACCTTTTAGACAAAAGTTGAGACAAATCAATCCTATCCTCTTACCTATAATAGAAAGAGAGGTCAAGAAGATCCTTGACGCAAATATTATTGTTCCACTTAGATATTCTGAATGGGTAGAAAATATGGTACCCGTCAGGAAGAAAAGTGGAGAAATTAGACTTTGCATAGATTTCATAAATTTAAATCGATCATCCCTAAAGGAAAATTACCCTCTGCCAAAAATGGACCGTGTCTTGGAAAAAGTANTTTTCAGGTTATAACCAAATTGTTGTCCACGAAGACGATAAAAAAAAAACTCCATACACTACTCCATGGGGAACTTTCATGTATGACAAAATGCCATTTGGTTTGTTGAACGCAGGGGCCACCTTCCAAAGAGCAATGGACATAGCTTTCATCGATGAGAGGGATAAGTTGGTTATTGTTTACTTGGATGATCTAACAGTATTCTTGAATTCTGATGCAGAACATCTGGTCCATCTCAAACAAACCTTTGAAAAATGCAGAAAATTTGGTTTTTCTCTAAACCCTAAAAAATCTCATTTTTCTATGAAAGAAGGCAAGCTTCTGGGTCATATAGTTTCGAAAGATGGAATTAAGGTCGACCCCAAGCAAATTGAGGCTATTGATACAATAAACATTCCTAGAAATAAAAAATAAATCCAATCCTTTTTAGGGAAAATATTTTTTTTAAGAAGATTTATCCCTAACTTTGTTGAAATTGGAAAATTGATCACAGATATGCTGAAGAAAGACAGTGAAATAAAATGGACTGTCGAAGATAAAGCTTCATTCGAACGAGTTAAAAAATATATAATTGAAGCTCAAGTACTGGATATTCCTTACTATACTAAATAGTTCCAGATCTACTCTTTCACATCTGAGCATACTATCGCAGTTGTACTCCTGCAAAAGAACGAAGAAGGTTTCGAACAACCGATAGCCTTTTTCATAAAAAGTCTCAGAGACGTTGAAACCAGATATGACATAATGGAAAAACAAGCCTATGCGATAGTTAAATCCCTCAAATCTTTCAGAACCTATGTACTGCACTCCAAAATGATCGCCTATGTGCCAACAAGCTCTGTCAAAGATATATTGGTACATCCAAACAGTGATGGTAGGGGAGGTCGGTGGTTAGCCAAAATTCAAGCGTTTGATCTAGAGGTTAAATCGACCAATCTGGTTAAAGGTCAGGGTCTGGAAAAATTATTAGCTGAATCGAATTTCCGAGCACTCGGGATAAACCACCTAGAATCACAAGGGTCTATTCCAGACATGGGAGAGCTTGATGACCAAAACCCCGCAGTTCGTATCGAAGATAAATTTTCTTCCTCCGATTGGTACCGCGATATCATTGCATATCTCCTCACTCTTCAGTTCCTGAGCGATATTACTCCATCAAAGGAAAGAACGTTAAAACTACACACAGTTAAGTACTGTATTATTGAAGGACAATTGTACTGGAAATACCCCCTAGGTTTCTTGCTACGTTGCCTAACCGAACCTGAAACAGAGGATGTCACAAATGAATTTCACAAGGGAGTGTGTGGAGGAAATCACGCCTGGAGGGCCACGTCCTACAAGATCCTAAGAGCTGGGTGTTATCGGATAAATTGGTAGGTGCAGACACAAACAAATCTCCCTAGATCCACCTAGATCTAGAACAAAACAGGACATGACACGACTCTTTCCGTAAGTTGTAGTCATTGAATCTACTAATAAGAAGGAATGAGTGACATACCTTTATATCGCTTCCTTAGGTCTCTGTTGTTCCCGCTTCGCTCCGATGCTCTTGTGAAATCAGGTCCAAGACAACAAAAACCAACCAAAGTGAATATAGCAAAGTATATTCAATGTCAACCTATGCATATGATCAAGGAGTTATGCAATAAAATAAGAGTGATTTTATGGGAAAGGGACATACCGTTGTATTATATTAAATGAAAGTAGAAGATACAACCGGATCGCCTTGATGTCGCAAGCTTCCTTTCAGTGACCCTTGGTTCCAACACACACACTTGCTCTATATTTTCATGAAGAAGATCTAATACAACTTGATAGACCAGATAGAGTCTTCAAGCTTCTATCCAAGCAGAGTTATTCACACAATTCTTTCACCAATTCTTCATTCAATCTTGCTTAACCTCTTCCATGAGAAACCTTTCAATATATAGGAGAAGGAGAGATGGTTAAATGGATGAGGATGATCCCACTAAATCTGAGAAGTCAGTAGGATGCCAACCATGCGAATGCCAACTCATTTTCTAGAAGATTCCCTTCTAGAACCTTTGTGACCTCTTCTCTTTTCCAAGCTTTGAAACAGGTTCACACCCTACCTATAGAGCATATTGTGAACAGTTCGCACCCTAAGTTTGGGTTGCCTGCGAGAATGAAGGACTTTTGCACTCTGTAATATAGGTAGCCTGCGGACTCATCTTAAAAATGTGTTTTTTGGAAGAAGACACCAGTCACTTTTCTCACGAAAAAAGTCCTTGTGGGAGCCTGAATACATCACTTGTAGGGACATCACCAGAGTGACCAAAATCATGTGTAACAGAATGCCCCCCAAAGTATGAGGTCGAAACTTGTGACAACCGAAATACTTTGTAAAATGCATGTGCGTGTCAGAAACAAGGAGCGCACCTAATCGGAAACCTGTAAACAACCAAGCATCAACATAATATAATACCAATTCTGAGGTAGGCATTCCCATGCTCAGATCACAAATGAATGGAATCATAAACGTAGGTCATGGCCACCAATCATACACTGTGGATCCATGTCGTCAAAATGCTACATAGCCACCAGGAATACACTGTGGATCTATGCGAGAAGACTTGAATTAAGACGACATAGCCACCTGACATACAAAGTGGATCTATGTGCCGATACAAATCATACATACTCCATCGCAGCCTAGATAAAAAATATGAGACCTAGGGTCTTCAATCCTGTCACCTGAAAGTACGAATCTAGCCATGTGATTACATGTGCTAAAGTCGAACATGGTAGAAACCACTTGGTTATCGGTCATTGATGAAAACCGTTAACAAGTGCGAGGAAAATCACCATTGATGTCAATGACTCCCAAGGTACCAAAGTACAATCTGAATGAATGTGAATGCATGAGTTGAAGTCGAGCACTCGGTGGAATCTCTCGATCAGGGATCAATGATGTGAAACCCCTGTCGAAAGCGAAGAGACCTGCCATTAAGACATGCAGGTTCCAAGGTACTAAATGATTTCTTAGTCTCATTTCCGGATAATGATTTGGAGTCGACGGAACAAGACTCGTCACAAGAGGGCCTTGATGTATCCCCCATCAATGACACGAAATAAGTAACAGATTTTTAGGATGAAACAAAGTATGAATATGGGTCGAAACGGACACAGGGAAGGCCGACATAGTAAGAATGGACAATTGCAGATGGCTGACTCAATAGAGGCCTCGTGTGAACTTCTCTTGAACATATGAAAGACACGACCAAGGACTTGGCAGCACTGACTCAAAGATGACCCAAGCTATGACCTTGTAACAAGTTGAACGAGAGACATATGGATTTTCTAGCCTGGATTTAAATGATGAATAGGGGTTGTCATGTTCAAGAGCGACGCTTACTGCCATTAATATGAATACAAAAACACATCCCTTTCCCAAAATTTCCCCCACCATTTCTGGCGAGTACCTCTTTATTTTTACATAAGCTTGAGGAGGATAACATATGCTTGTTGATGTAAGCTCATCCTTCAGACGAGTCCCTCGGAGTATATTTAACGAACCCTAGGAAGGAGTGGTTTGGTTCCATTGCGTGTCTTTCGATGTTTATTTAACGAGTCCAAGGATAGAAAACTCGGGGGTTTTTCATGTTTTGAGAGTCTAAAAAACACTTAAAGAGAACTCTCCCAGCTCCTTTTTCGTAAAAGAGTTCAATGAGACCAAAAAAGTGATAAACTATCGCTCGTCGAACGTTTTCTTCAAATACTATAACGAGCGTGAAAAGAACAAGATTGCTCGACAATCTTTTCATTTTTATGGAACGTGAAAAGAGCTTAAAGGATACTCTCTTACATTCGTCATTTTCGTGTTACCATGATGAGTACAAAAATATGAGAAAAAGTATACTCGGTTACGTTCTCATATATTTTTGAGCGCGAGAACGAACGAAGACTGAGCTCGAGGTTTTTTCTAAAAAACTCTAAAAAAGTAGTCGTACATGCGACAAAAAAGAAAAAAACACCCGTACCCCCTCGTTCGGACTTCAAAGTTGCTATATCTGCAAAAAACCATACTCACAAGGCTATTAGGGCATTAGGTTTTATAAGCAAAGCAATAAAAATAATATAAAAAACCAATAAGAAATGGTAAAAAGTGAATAAATATGGGTGAAAAGGACTTTTTACCATTTTATTGTTACTTTGCCAAAAACTTGTCAAACATACCTCATTTTCCCCCAAATTTCTTTGCTCGATTGTGGAAGGCACAAGCGATCATTCGGCGAACGGTTTCATCCAACGAGGTAAGCTCTTGATCCTTCAACTTTTCCATGGTTTATTTTCCGTTTTTATTGGCATTTTTTTGGGTTTTAAGTCCATTTTAGGGTCGGAACATGCACCTAAGCATTCTCGCAGGTGGGCCATGTGGGACCTACGAGAATCTAAGATTCTCACAGGTGGCCTTCAGGGCACCTGCGAGAATCTTGCACTGTGTAAAAGGGCCACCTACGGGGGTCGAAAAATGGATTTTAAAGTGAAGTTTTGCTCAATAAAAATTATGCAAGAGTTTCAAACAAGTTGTTGAATTCCCTCTCATGGCTCTTTTGCAGGTGTTTGACCATCACAATGTTGGAATGGAGAGAAAGAGAACATGAGGAGGATGAATCCATTGTCGGGAATGACCTGGGTACAGTCGCTGCCCTCCGGGACTGTGGGCTCTTGAAATTCTTCAGGATTCCTAGAATGAGAGCCCAACTTAGGTTGTTGGAATACCTGGTCCACATGTGGGACGTGGACCAACAGTGATTTCATGTGGGAGTCCATACGCTGACGCTAGATATCGAGGATATCTATTTTCTAACGGGGTTTTCACGACGTGGATACCACGCTAGTTTGACCAGAGGTAGAGGCGGCGGACTTTCCATGAGCGAATATTGTCGCCAATACTGTGTTCCCGAGGTAGAGGGAAGCAAGGGTAAGGTTTCCATCTGGGGGGTCCAAGATCTGACCCTACGGACCATCTTGTTTACTATTGCACGCATGGCTAAGAGAGCGGATCTGCACATGGCTCTCCAGAGATATTTCCAATACACCATAGAGTGCACATAGCCTCGGGTCTTGAACTGGTCGGATGCAGTTCTCCGTAGTATGAAGAGGCAATTGATGAAGTGCAGAAAGGGTGACTTGAAGCAGTTTGGGTATGGGTCACTTTTGGTGTCATTCTTCCTCGAGAGGGTCCCACTGCTGCGACTACAGATTGATTGAGGTTTATCGGCCCCACAGGATCCAAGGATGCTGAGGTGGTGCAACCTCATGGCTCAACACGTAGCAGGGCCTTTAATAAAGTATAATGATTCATTTTTTGACTGGTTGAGGCCCTAGATGCTGATGATCGACAACTACGCATATGTTGGTTTGGATTTTCGAGGGGATCCGGATTTGACCCTGCCTGAGGATGCTCAGTGGGGTGACTTTGGTAAGAAGTACACATTTTTTTCTTTTTAAATGTTTTGGCAAATTTTATCATATGAAATGTTTTTATGTTTATCCAAGAAGTAATCAAAAAAATTCTTTTTGATGACATAGACGTGGGGTCGTATCGACCTCCAGGAACGTCTCCCATTCAAAGGTGAGGAGAAGTGGCTCTAGTGGCGAGATGGGATGTCGAAGACTACGAGGCAGTGGAACAAAAGTTAGAGGGGTTGACTGCGGACCTCCCAAACATTGCTATTGGGGAGATTCTGAGACGTTATCAACACCATACTGTGGGCGTGTCCGAGTCTCTCAGACGACTGCTTCATAAGGTAGCCAGAGAAGTTGTGTGTTATCGTGAGCATCATCCATGACACTATTTTGTAGAAGCTATGGGCTTCATATTTTGAGATTTTGATCCTTGGACGAAAACTTTTTGTAAAAAATTTTGATCGTTATATACATATATATGGCTTCTACCGGCTTATTTTGTGTTGTGTTATACACGTAATGTGTGATTGGTTTATAAATTTCCCAAATGTCTGTCTAACACATAGTTAGCTAATGCATCAGTCAATGTATTTAAACATCTAGGAATGTGTTGATATTCGATATAATCAAAATAACGTTCCAAGAGGCGAATTCGTAAATATACTCGTAATAAAGTAGGACTTCGAATAGCATAGACATTACTTAGTTGTAGTACTACTAGCTGCGAATTGAGTCATATAACCAGGTGGTGGATATCAAGCGAAATAGAATCAATCAACAATTCGATGACGGCGCTATATTCCGCAATATTATTGGTCGCACGATCGAGGCACACACCTCGTAGATTGATAAGTTCGTTTGTAGGGTCGTAAATTGCCCATGCAATAGAAGAAAGGTTCTGAGTACTACGGCTAGCGCCATCGGTGAAGCCAATGTGAGGTAGCGAAGACTCCGATATATGGAAACCAAGCACAATGAAAGATAAGCGGTTGAGGACAGAGACCAAATAATGAAAAAGCATACTAAAGTAACACACAAAAAGTATTATACAATAAAATACAAGCACTCATGCACAAGTGATCTTAAGCATAGTACTTATTTAAGTACAACCCCTTTCCGGGTTAACTCAAAGGGATACCATCGTAGTCCACCAACTCGTAAGCCCTTTCTCCAAAACTTGTTTGACGATATAAGGACCTCGCCACATAGCCTCAAATTTTCCGGCTCCTATCATATCCCGATCTTGTTCGTAAAGGAGAATCAGATCACCTTCAGAGAAAATGCGTGGCTTGACATGTTTGTCGTATTGGGCTTTGATGCGTTTCTTCTGGGCTTCTATAACTAGAGTGGCGTCGCGGCGGATTTCGTCTAATTGCATGAGATACAACAAACGTTCTTCTTCGGCAGAAGTGTTTGGGAGAAGTTCGACGACTAGTTTTAGGGAGAGTATATCACATTCAATCGACAAGATGGCTTCTAGACCATAGACTAACTGGAATAGTGTAAACCCGGTAGCAGACTTAACAGATGTTCGGTAAGCCCACAATGTAGAAAACAACATCGTGTGCCAACTCGTTTTGTGAATCCCTATCATTCGTCGAAGCATGGTAATGAGTAGTTTGTTTATTGCTTCGACTTGGTCGTTGGCTTGTGGGTAATAGGGTGTTGAGTTTTCATGGCGAAGACCCAAATTTTCAGTGAGTTCGGACATCATGAAGTTTCTAAAGTGGCTACTGTGGTCAGTAACGATAGCTTGAGGAACACCAAACCGAGCAATTATGTGATTGAATATAAATAATGTTGCAGTCCTTTCAGTATTGTCGAATGTTGGCATCGCCTCGACCCATTTCGTAAAATAATCTACGGCTACAATAATGTATCCATGCCCCCCGACCGAGTGAGGGTGACATGTCATGAAATCGATACCCCATTTCGCAAAAGGACCAATGGAGACCACAGATTGTAGAGGAGCAGGGTGTGATCATATTTTATTGTTGTAGGCTTGTCAAGCATGGCATTTTTGGACATCAATTATACAATCGTTGAATAAAGAAGGCCAAAAATACCTTGCTCGTAAGATCTTCTGGCCAGTAGCATACCCAGACATGTGACCACCACAGGCTCTATAATGGTAGTCAATTAGGAGTTTCTTGGCTTCATCAAACATGAGGCAGCGTCAAAAAACGGAGTCAATCCCACGACGATAAAGAGTATCACCGAGGATAATATACTGACGGGCTTGATAGCGTATTCAACGACGGTCAGTGCTAGACAAATTGGGCCGAAAAGTTTGGGTCTGGAGATATATGATGATATCTCCGTACCAATGGTCATCGGAACTAATCAGGAAAAGGGATTCATCGGGTAATGAATTTGCTGCTACATTTTCCATCTCAGAGTAGGGAAGGTCGCATATCAACTCGGAAAACACCAAGGATTTCTTGGACTTAGCGCATTCAAATTCTAAGTCAAACTCCTGGAGTATTATGATCCATTTGGAGTATTTTCCCCCTTGCAATTGGCATGTAAGAATGTGCTGCATAGGGTTGCAGTTAGAAATTACTGTAGTCTTGCGAGAAAGGATATAGTGCCAGAAACGTTGAACATCTTGGACGGTTGCCAAGGCCAGTTTTTCAACATGTAAATACTTGGCTTCGGTAGTCGTGAGACTCCGACTCAAGTAATAGATGACATGTTTGTCATGAGAATAATCCTCCTGGATGAGAACCATAGCGATGGTATAGTCAGAGGTTGTGAAGTAAAGGAAATAATCCCGACTGTAACCAGGTGGGAAGAGTAGTGGGGTACATGTCAAAGATAGTTTCAAAGCTTTGAAAGCTTTGTTGGCAGTGGTATCCCATACGAACTCAGAACCTTTCTTGAGCAGTCGTGTAAATCTAGGAGTTAGCTCAGCATAGTTTGGGATGAAATGACGGAGAAATTTTGCCTTCCCTTGCAAACTTTGTAACTAGTGAAGTGAGGAAGGAGGAGGGATATTGAGAATCGCCTCGACCTTCAAAGGATCTACCCAGATCCCTTGACGGGAAACAATAAATCCTAGAAGTCAGTTGGATTCTACGCAAAAAACACATTTGTGGGGATTCAAGCGTATGTGGTAAAATCGACATCGAAGAAAAATGGCGCGGAGGTGTATTGGATGATCTACACGGTGCATAGAATAAGCGGGTAAGTCATCGAGATATGGCTGCACGATGTGCTTTACATCACGAAAGGCGTAAGACATAGCACGTTGAAAAGTTGCGCTGACATTCTTTAAACTGAATGGAAGTTTCCGGTAGGCAAAAGTTCCCCAAGGACAAATAAAATCGGTCTTGTGTTGGTCCGCGAGAACGATATTGATTTGATTATATCCAGAGAAACCATCCATCAGAGAGAATATTTCACTTCCGGCAAAATCGTCGACGATATGGTCAACGAAGGGGGTAGGAAAGTTGTCTTTAGGACAAGCTTTGTTAATGTCCCTATAATCAACGTACACGTGGATTGTGCCTTGTTTCTTGTCAATCGGAACAAGATTGGAAACCCAGTCAGTTAGAGCCATACGGTAAATAAAGCCATCTTTGAGAAGTTTCTCAACTTCAAGCTTGATAGTGGCCTCTTTACGTGGGTGGACCGGACGAAGTCATTTCCGGACGGGTTTAGCGTCCGGGTATGTGTTAATCTCATGTACCACAATGTCGGGGTCAATGCCCGACATTTCTTCATAGCTCCAGGCGAAGACGTCACGAAATTATTGGAAAAGAGACTTGTAGGTGACAACTTCTTCATGGGAACACGAAGCTCCGATATGCACATTTTCGACAACTCCGGGTTTTATGGATATGTCGAGGGGGATGGTGGGTGAGATATTACTTAAGTTCCCTTCGTAGAACATATCATGTGTAGACTCGGGAACGGTAGAAATGATGAAAACGGTTGACGGGGTCGAGAGTCGTTGGTAACCCTCAATGGTGTGTTGTTCTAGGAAGAGGATGGAACGATGATGTCCATCGTCCCAAGGGGTATCTTCCACGGACATAACAGACATAATCATCTTGTCTGTAGGAAAAATGACGCGGAATGGATCCGGAGATAAAGCACCAAGAGAGGGGGTTTTCGATTGAATGTCTTGATAAGTTGATTCAATCGGACTCAAAGGCATTTCATTTCCATAACAAAGNAAGACGTAGGGGTTCCGTGAATAGAGGTGGAGATCATGTTGATCGAGGCGACAAACGGATGTGGAACATCGGGTGGTGGAATGGGGAAAGTATCCATCAAAGAGGAATCTTTAAGAAGACCCACACCGACGTTTTCATATCCAGGGGGGGGTTTTGCAATGAAAGGTACATTGTCGGTACGTGCATCAAAGTGAAAGAAGGCCAATTGGTCTACAGTAACTACTTTTCCTTGATGTGGGGAATGCATGACAAGGAAAAGGGTGGACACAACTGCACGCATGGAATCGATCCAACTACGACCAAGTAGAAGGTTGTACTCGAGAGGAGCGTCAAAGACCTCCACTTCAACATTGACCATTTTTCCTTCTAATGTAATAGGCAACGAAGGGAGGACACCGTAAGGCTTAAAACCAAGTCCATTGAAGGATTTGAGCATGTTGTGGGATTTAGTCAAAGGAGGAGAGTCGATGGATTTCCATCAGGTAATAGACATGACACACGT
>SNQJ01S0081083.1:0-13218 GCA_010110895.2 Picea sitchensis | reverse complement strand
ATTTGGAATGCGAGTTGAGGGGGTAACCTTGGAATGTGATCTTCCAAGTCAAAAATTATTAAATTTGTATCCGTAGGGTCGATTCCACCAATATCTTTCAACAGTGCCTTCTGTTGTATAGGACAACTCTGAAGGACTTCGATGCCTGACATCGCGGACAATGCTTGGGCCAGATCTTCGACAATACTGTAGTTATGGGCAGCATGTGCATGAGGATTGAAAGCCAATTTTTGAACAACACCCTTTGGAGGAGGGCAAAGAACTGTATCTAGGCTCGATCGTTCGAGATGAAGAGGACCGTTGGTAGGTGGATTCGTGGGAGACGGTTGGACCAACGAAGGAGGTATTGCATCAACCTTCTCTTTGGAGGAATAATAATCTTTGGCTCGAGTGGTAAGTGTGATGTCATTTTTCTTTGAATCACCTATACACATTAAGACATAGGATGTATTGGAGGGGTAAGGTTGTTCATGAATGACCAATTGGGCCTGTTGTTGAGAAGGAAAGGGTTGTGACAACACGGTTGGAGTGGGGGGTTTCGGGGTCCCTTGAAGGAACTTAGTAACCTCGGCTCGTCGTGGACAATCCTTAGTGTAGTGATTATTACCACAGATAAAACAAGGGTATTGGGGTTTGCGCTATTCTTATCGTCAACAAGTGGTGTTTTGGTTTTCTGAAATTGCAGATTATTTTTATCCTCCTTGTTCTTACCCTTTCCTTTTTTGGATTTATTTTTTCCGGTGGGGGTAGATTGAACAGAGTTCACCTCATAAGTCTTGTCGGTGGGAGGGGTAGGAGACGAAGCATTTTGAACATTAGAAGAAATGGATTTGGGGTTGTTGCTAGAGGTTTGGATGGAATGAGGTTGGGCATGGAAAGTGCCAATCACTCCGTCAGCTGCATGAGAAGCAACAAGAGTAGTTGCAATAGTAGAAGTAGAAGGACGAGGTGCATCAGGGAGTAAGTCATAAAGAGTACCCATTTGTGAGTAAACGAGGTCTAGGTATTGGGCACGACTGATTGCATGTTCTTCTGTGACAACTCCACCCATGGCGATGTCACAAGCGATGTCATTCACGAATGATTTTGTGAACCACTCTACCAGCAACTAATCGGGAAGTTTGAGTTTGATGAGACGTCGTCTTCGTCGCCACTCATGAATGTGATCAGAGATATGAGTGGCTTTGGTTTGTTTGAAAGAACTCAAAATTTCGGTTCACATTTTGTAGCGGATCGGTAACTGGTAGTGGGTGAGGAAAGCCATAGAAAGGGTGTTGAAGTCGGTGAAGAAGCCTCGTGGTAATTCTATATACCACTTCGCGATGAAACCTGTGAGGGTTCGCTGAAAAAGGAATAAATGAATAGAGTCATCCATTAAGGAGTTGGATGAGCACCACAAGTGAAAATTCATTATGTTATTGTTCGGGTCCTCTCCCGGTTTACCATCGAATTTAGGGATGTCAGATGGTAGTTTGTTCGGTATGGCGGGCCATTGAGGAGAGTGACGGATCAGATCATTTAAAATTCTCGACAGATCAGGGAGGTCCAGGGTGGCTAAGAAGGGAAATTGTTTATTCACATGTGGGTACTGGTGACTTTGAGGAGGGAGTCTCGTCGATAGACCAGTGGGACCATAACCAGTTTGCATATAATGCAAAGATCCGGGCAGATTTGGTTGTTGATGTGGAGGAAGGTAATCCATGGGGTTGTACCCTTGAACAGGGGCATGGGGTTGAGCATTCGAGCCCCAAATAGGATTAGAAGTACCTAGATATGGTTGGCATGTACTAGGGGGTATGAAGGAGCTAGCTTGAGGATGTTGCCCCCCAGTCGAGTGAGGATTATGTTGAATAAGATAATTCCAATAGTGGGCCAAGGATGGAGGTATGTTTTGTCCATAGGGTGGGGTAGATGGGGGTTGTCCTCCAAGCGGGGGTTGCGTCCCAATTGGGATTTGTCCTGCAAAAGGGGATTGAGTTTGGCCTCCTTAGGGAAATTTTCCACCAACAGGAATCTGGTAATTAGGCATGAAAGATGGGATGGTGCCACTAGGATCGGTGCCTCCGATAGAGGATGGAAGAGGTCCTATGAAAGGGGGTTGAGGAAGTGTCAGAATGAAACCGGGAACGAGATGGTGCCCAGAAGGAGTGGAAACGCCAGGAGTCCTGGATGAGATTTGTGTAGGAGCGGGAATAGAATTATTCAACGCATGATATCTGGGCGGAAGTGTTGGAGTGAATCTAGGTAGAAATGGTGTGCCAATGGGGGCTTGGCTAGCCGTTGTAGTCCCGGTGTGAGGACTCATAGTATCTGGGACCATTGTGTAATGGAACGTTTGTAGAGGGATAGTCAAGATGTGGTCAGCTGGTAGAGCGTCTGTACCAGGAAAATAATAGGCAGTAGTAAAAGGTATTGCATCTGGATTAGATGTTTTGGGTGGCTCAGGTGTGACAGTGATATCAACGCCTGCTCCTGAGCCAAAGAGATCCCATCTAAAAATGTCAGTAGTCCAAAAAGGATCTTGATCCTCAGGTCCTGTGAAAGGTCCGGTTGGTAATACAGAAGACTAAACAACTATTTATTTGGAAGAATTCACTCAAACAATACGTCTCTCAGAGTTGGGAGGAAGTCGCAAGTCCTCTCGAGAATTGGTAATTCAGAACCGTTCTAGAGAGTTAGTTCTTTCCACTTGTGGAGTGGCAACGTCTTGGACTTCACTCTGTTGAGGAGATCCCTTCGGTGAGTTGGTAGGCAAGGGTTGAGAACCTTCCAGATCTTCTGGGGGTAGGCCTTGCATTCTACATGAACGGTGTGGAGGGTCAATTGTGATCGAGTTACAATCTTAAGAAAGAAATTTTATGGCCAACTTGGGTAAACAAACAACATGCACTAGTAAAATCTAGGAATCAAAACCAAGCACATAAGACCTTCCAATTCTGAAGTCACTAGTTAGTGATGAAATCCAACGTCGCGACGATGAGACAAGAAGGGGCTGGGATAGGGTGGAAAAGTTACGTTGACGACCTGCGTGACAGACTTACACCCTGGTGCAAGCTCCCACACACAATCGTGGGTATACCCTCCAAGGAGCCCAAGTGAGTCTGGTCAACGTTTATTCCAAGTACCATGAAGACTTACCCCTTCACAGTCACCTTGTGTAAGACCCTAAGAAGATAGGCTACTAAGGTTACCACCAACAAAAATAATGCCTTGGGGAACAGTCGACAGTCCGATCCACACGCAAGGGCAGGGTATCTAGCCCGAAATCAGCTTGAGAGGCTTCCACTCATCATTGTGGGTATACCTTCAAGTGACCCCCGTAATACATGCAATCTCTACACTGATATCAACAAAGCAGGGTGAATAACTCTGTCAATCTCAATGTGACCTTAGGTTTGACCCTTGTGTGAGAAGGGCTTCCCAGGACAAAACGTTGCAAATGGAATTTGACACTCCTTATCACAAGATACTATTGTGTGTTTTGTGCTTTGGAGAGTGTGTCTACTTCCTATTCCAAAGCTCTAGCCTAACTAATGTTAGTGTAAAAGAGCCCTAGAAAAAGTTACTAGTTGAATTTTAAAGTTGCGCAATATTATTAAAGGTTGTTCTTACTCAAAAGGAGAAGGAAATGAAACCGATGTTGTGTGGGACTCTGACCCAACAATGCGTAAATAAGGATGAATGATACAAATTTTTGTTTGATGAATCCTATTTACAAGAGGGAAAGAGGAGTTTTCTGGAACAATGCGAACTACGATGTATGATCTTCTCTACAATGTAATATCAAACAATCATGAACAATGCAACTTCCCTATTCGTTCTTTTTCAATACTTGAATGCCGATATTTTTCAAATATAAGGGTGCTTTAAAAAGAAAATGTCTTTAATTTTTTATTAGAAACCAAGCAACAGGGATGGAACTAAGAAAAGTAAGCAGCCAACGAAAAAGAAACACACAACAAACACCCAAACTGATCTTTGAATGAAGATAAAAAATAATCAAACTGACAAGACTAGTCTCTTCAAATGAACATGGGTAAAATTTTTCCAAGTAATAAGCAATTGAAAAGGACAATCAATCTCAACTTTTAATCCAATCAAAGGCTCCCGACCAAATAAGCACTTGGATTTCAAAACCAGAGATTATACCCTTGTTAAGAAAAGGTCAAGAGGTGAAAATTGAGAAAAAATGATCAAGAAGGGATTTCAATTTCCGAAACTAATCATTTGTGAGATTTGAAGTCAAGAAACATTCAATCACTGGCCATAGAAGTTCTTCCTAGACACACAAACAAATATGGGCATCTGAGGACACAAAAGATTTGATCCAAAAATTTTACAAGTGAGTTCGTAGGCTGGCAATCGGGTACAGTGCGAAAATCAAGGATTCTCGCAGGCTAGACATAGGCAGGTTGCGAGAAGTTCACACTGAACTGAACACTAGGGTGCGAACTTTAGTGATTCTCGTAGGCTACAAAAAGGTGCAGTGCGAGAAGGTCTGTAATCAAGTAAATTTTGGAAAAATGACAAAACTTCTGAGGGAACTTCTGGATCCAGGGAGTCTGTAAGGGTCTCCTCAAGACTCAAAGATTGATTGGGAATGAAAAATGGTAGGTCAAGAGAAAATGGCCAAGAAAAAACCACTAAAATGGGTTGTATTCCCAGTGGGGTCGCCAATTTTGTTATCGGATAAATCGGTAGGTGCGGACACTAATAGATCTCCCTAGATCCACCTGGATCTAGAAAAAAATAGGACAGGACACGACTCTTTCCCTAATTTGTAGTCATTGAATCTACCAATAAGAAGGAATGAGTGACATACCTTTATATCGCTTCCTTAGGTCTCTGTTGTTCCCGCTTCGCTTTGGTGCTCTTGTGAAATCAGGTCCAAGACAACACAAACCAACCAAAGTGAAGATAACAAAGTATATTCAATGTCAACCTATGCATATGATCAAGGAGTTATGCAATAAAATAAGAGTGATTTTATGGGAAAGGGACATGCCGCTACATTATATTAAATGAAAGTAGAAGATACAACTGGATCGCCTTGATGTCGCAAGCTTACTTTCAGTGACCCTTGGTTCCAACACACACACTTGCTCTATATTTGCATGAAGAAGATCCAATACAACTTGATAGACTAGATAGAGTCTTCAAGCTTCTATCCAAGCATAGTTCTTCACACAATTCTTTCACCAATTCTTCATTCAATCTTCCTTAACCTTTTCCATAAGAAACCTTTCAATATATAGGAGAAGGAGAGATGGTTAAATGGATGAGGATGATCCCACTAAATCTGAGAAGTCAGTAGGATGCCAACCATGCAAATTCCAACTCATTTTCTAGAAGATTCCCTTCTAGAACCTTCGTGACCTCTTCTCTTTTCCAATCTTTGAAACAGGTTCGCACCCTACCTATAGAGCAGACTGCGAACAGTTTTCACCCTAAGTTTGGGTTGCCTGTGAAAATGAAGGATTTTCGCACTCTGTAATATAGGCAGCCTGCGAACTCATCTTAAAAATGTGTTTTTTGGAAGAAGACAACAATCACTTTTCTCAGGCAAAAAGTCCTTGTGGGAGCCTGAATACATCACTTGCAGAGACATCACCAGAGTGACCAAAATCATGTGTAACACTGGGTATTAATAGCCAAAGCTATTTACTGATGTGAATGCCAAAGTCAAAGCCTGTAACCCTTTCCAACTGTTCTCTGGCAAGCAAAAGCTCCATGCACAGCCTTTGGTCCCAGTCAAAACAGAAGCCCCCTTTCAAAAATGGGGCCTGGACTTCATCGGAGAAATTCACCCACAGTAAATCACCCAACACAAATGAATTCTTACTGCTACAAATTATTTCATGAAATGGGTGGAAGCCATTCCAACTCAGAATGCCACAGATTCGGTGGTTATAAACTTTTTGGAGGAGATCATCCTATCTAGATTTGGTTGTCCCCGGAAAATAGTTACAGATAACGCTTAGGCATTCAAATCTATGGTGATGATGAGTTTTTGTCAAAAATACAACATTGTGTTGGGGAATTCTACATCTTATTACCCTCAGGGTAATGGGTTGGCTGAATCGTCCAACAAAATTTTGATGAATATAATAAAGAAAGTATTAACTGAGAATAAGAAGGCTTGGCACGTTCACCTAAAGTATGCCTTATGGGAAAACCGGATCGACACTAAGAAATCAATAGGCATGTCTCCTTTTCAAATGGTTTATGGAACCGATGTTGTTCTCCCTATTAATCTAGCTCTTCCAGTAATGAATCTGTGGCAAGATGCAAATGAAGAGTCAAATGATGTGACGAGGAGGATAAATCAAATAATTGAGGTCCAACAGAACAGGGCCGAAGTCAACGACAGACTTAAAAAATATCAAGATAATATGAAATCCCTTTTCGACAAAAAGGTGAAAGAAAGGGAATTTATTCCTAGCGATTTAGTTTTAAAATGGAATTCTAGGAAAGAAGATGTGGGTAAACACGACAAGTTTGATCATCTCTAGTTTGGACAATTCAGAATCTCATCTACAGAAGGGAAGAATTATTTCCTACTGGAGAATCTAGACGGGAAAATATTTGACACCCCTATCAACGGGCGCTATCAGAAACATTTCATGCAATAGACATGATTGGTCATACCATTGTATATACCGGTCTGGTTTTGTTTGCTTCTACATTTTTGTTCCTTTCCGTAGGTTAGCTAATTTTTTGCTTTTAAATAAAACTAGTTTTATTTATTATTCTAGAAAAAATAAAATGTTTGTACTACATATCATTCTATATTGCATAACTCTCTGATTATTCCCTCTTTGCATAATTTTGATATCAGATGGCAGAAAAGGAGGTATTGGTATATAACGCTCAATTTTCAGAATATTTTTTTTTCTCTCGAAACATGTGATAAATTAATAATTGTTTTGGTTGAAAATACAATGAAATTCAAGGTATGAACTTCTATATTTATTCTTCGGACCAAAATGTTGAAGAGAATATATTATAAAGTATTAATAGGTTTTTACTCATGTGAAAAACGTTCACCTGATCAAATATTAGAAAGATATAAATCTCTAAGATTTCTGAATCAAATCAAAATAATACAAAGAGAAAGAAAATACGAATAAAGAAAAATGATAATCAAGAAGTAAGCTTATGTGGAAATGGGATCTTTTTCAAAACCTATGAAATTTTCGTTATGTTTCCATCTAGAATATCTTAAAGCCTTTATTCTATCCTGATTTGCAATCCCTAACCTTAAATCTTCACAGAAAGAAAGATTTTGTCTTGACTCACCAAGCTTAAAAAACGAGATCTTCAAAACAAGAGTGGGCGAAAATCTTTATGATTCCTCTAATTTTAACTAAAAGAAAGTATGTCTAGGCTAATCATGACTACTTTATCCCTTCTATTAGATTTGAACTGATTAGTTTTTCTCAAGGAAAATCCTTGGAAAATAAAAATTCTCCAGTAAGAACTTCCCTATAGGCGAAGCTGTTTTGAAGGTCGGGAGAGGATTAGTCTAGAGTAAATCAAAGTGGGTTGACAAACCTTCGTTGCTAAATTATAAACAGATATCATCCGTCGTATGTTGTATACAAATTGATTGCCCCCACTTCATAAATATTAAAATATGAGACAAATGGTGAAAGGGAATTCATAATTTGATTGCCCCCATTCTGTCCAAAGAGATGATGAAAGGAAATTCATTTAAATGATTGCCCTCATCTCAGCAAAGTGCAAATTGAAGTGGTGAAAGGAAATTCAATGGGAGATGTAGATAACTTCACCACGGTACTGAACAAGCTCGCTGGCAATGCAACAATGTCTATGATAACTGCAAGGCTATTATACATGTATATAATGTACTCTGGTAGCTAGTTCTCTTTTCGACAAGATTTACATTCTAAACAAATAGGGGACTCCCTAAACTAAATTGTTAAATTTATTTTACCTTGATGCGAACAAGATCGACCATAGTCTGATAGATCGGTTAAGGTTATTTTTATTATCTTAAACAGATCCGAAATCATTTTCAGGAAAAGGGAAACTTTTAATAGCCTAAACTCAGGATCGGTGAATGATTGAGTTTTTGAAAGTTTTCTGAGACACGACTGAAGTCTAATATCCTTATGTATGATTTTTCAAAGGTGTTTCCCAGAAACCCAATGATGACTCCACTAACCCAATAAAGGCACTTGGTCTATTGTTCTTCCTCGCCTCACAGGGAGACAGGATCCCCAGATGGAGCCTATGTTGGAACATATTTAAAATTATAATCCTGAAGCTTTACCCTACCCTTTTTACATTATCTCAGAGGTTGGTTTCCAAATGATAAATAAATTTTGTTCTTATCCTTAAGGTGAATACGAGGCCCACTGTCGATTATATTCTCCCATTGATCGAACGATTCCTTTTTCCCCGAGTTTGTGGAGCCACTTGATTATTAAAGGGTCAAGCCACTAGAAAATACTTCAGAGTTCTGTACTTCAGAGTTTCGTGCTTCGGGCATTTCGCCATGTCACAACTTCAAAGTCCCGATACCCGAAAGGTGTTCAAAAAATCCTATTCACCACACATGTATACCTTCCTAAGCTTTGACACATCACTATGGGTAGTGGTCTCTCGAATATTCAATAAAGTTAATTTGTCGATGCACGAAGTGATAAATACCTAAAAACTAAAACCCAATTAAAATTTAAATGGTAACTTCGCGCATTCGGAGTTCGGATATTCACCATTCATCATACTCTAAATTCACGAAGTATGAACTCCCGAAATACCTTAAACACTAAGAAGGGTTAATTAAAATTAAAGATAATTATCCGACGATTATTTGCTTCGCGATTTCTAGTTTCGGGAATCCTATCTCAAGCTATTATCAAATATCCCGAAGTTCAAATACCCTAAAAGACTTAAATTTAAATACGATTAGTTAATGGGTTAAATACTATTATCTCTTGATTAATTTTTTGCTAAATTGTAGCTCGGGTAAACTCAAACTTTAATCATCCAACCTCCAGATCGTGAACCACCAAACATTAATGGCATTAATAACGGATCTATGACAATGATTTCAAAGAAGATCACAGATCACCGCCTAAACATTTTCGTTAAGGAAAGTGAATGCATCGTCAGTAAAGGTATTCGTAAATTCGATACACTTAAGGTGAATAACGATATTGGAGTTTGAATTCTAATTTTCATTTCTCGCAGAACAACAAGTTTTAACAAGCTAAGAAATTTACGTGTTTCCCTGTAGCAGGTAGCACAGTTCTGAACTTACTACTATCATGGATCCATGGAAAATAGCTAAAGTGGCTGGTGAAAGCATGAACCCGAACACAAAAATCCTCTCGGATACTTCACCAAGAGCTATAGATACAGTGAAAACTTGGACGCAGGTATTTGATGTTCTACAATACGAGTTGATAAACTGACCAGATGATTCGGGCGACGAGGTGACCGAAACCCATGCTATGAAGCTCAGGGATATAGCTCAATCAGAGATGCTCAAAATAGTCGCACAGCCAAGACTCATGACATACAACGACATGATCGACTGGGCTGTAGAGAACGTGGACATTGCAACCAGGAGCATTTGCAATTCACAGAAAGTGGTTGTCGGGTCTTTCCGACCAGAGCATATCCGGGTAATGTATAATTTATCCCCAGTTTTCAAACACAGTTACAATGTCGCTTTCCTAATGGAGTTCGACAAAGTAGAATGCACAAAATATTTAAAGCACTACCTTGAATTGATCAAGGACTGGTGGGGACACCCTGAGAAATTCAGAGCAGACACCCATGGTATATATGCCACAACAACATTAGACGCCCATATGATCTATGTGGCTCTGATTTTGTGTAGACGTTTTGGGAGGAAAGACTCTGCTCATTTCTTGTTTCCATGGGTACCAATCATGCATGAAGTAGCAAAGGTCCCTCGATTGTCTCTTTCCGAGCAAACTCAAGGCAACATAATCCTAAAGACCTGGGAGACAAATCTGGCTGAAAGCAAAAGATTAACCCGGGAAGTAAATAAAGCTTGTGAAGAAGCATTGTCTTCACTCGACAAAGTGTTACTAGAGGTTGAAAGAGATAGTATATTCGAGTCCCTGGGGCAGATTGACATAGCGAAAAATCAACTTAATTCCAAGATGACTATCCAACAATTGAAACAAATCGGCCTTATCGAGATTAACAAGTGGATAGTAAATCCCAGTTTACAGCTACAAGCTATATCTTTGGAAGCAAGGAAAATATAGGATAGGTTGCCTCATATAGAAAAGAATCTGTATATTTTTTAGGAAAATGACACAACAAAACCTTTCAGGTTAGTGGTGCAGTTAGTACGCAGATGTATCCAGTGTGTCGAACACAAGAAAGCCAACACATCTAGAAATAAATGAGACAAGCGGAACATACTATTCACACTGGTCATAATCAGATGCCAGTTGTTTCCAAAATGGAGGATATGAAGAGGAAACGTCCCTACATGTAGGCGAAGAGACAAAAGGAGATGTAGATGGAACCTTTCAGTTTTGCATGTTATAATATTTAATACTTTCTATGAGAAGTCCAACCGTTTCAGGTTGAGGCCATTTTGTATAAATACCTAAATCAAATACTTATTTATGGCTGCTTCTTGTTGATTATAACAGAGAAGACTCTCCTTATAGAGTATTAATACAAGTGCAGACAAAGATTCCAAGTTTTTTCAAAGTTGGTTTATGTGTTTCTTTGTCTTCCATTGCTCATTTTCTTTATGTATTCCTGAATAAATGTTGATTCCAATTTAGTGCTACAAAAATTGAAATCTTATTGTATTAATGATTTATTTGGTAAGTAGTTTTTCCTCTGTAATTACTATGAGTAATACAAGACCTTCTTGTTGTGTGGATTGTTGTATTTTTATGCTTTATTCAAGGTTATACTAATTTATTTTATTCTACTGCAATAAGGTGGGACTCTTTTGTAATTGATGTCCTTCTTTGTTTCACAGTTTTTTTATTTTCCTTCACTTCATTTATTATTTCGATTTGACTTAGATACAAAATACGGCCTCTGTGTTGTTACAAGGTTAGCTTCATTAAGGAATTTTTCTCATATAACTGAGGTGGGAAAAGTATTTTAAAACACACTCTCAAACAACTTTCCTGATGCTTGACATTATCCTTTGAGTCTTAAGTTTAATCTCAGGACCAACAGGTACGATGCCACAAGAGGATATATAGTTTTTTAGCAAGCTTCCAGGGAGAATTTTTTTTATTTTGTTTCTCTTCCCTTGAACAAGGAATTTCTCCTTCCCTAATTCCCCCGTGCTCAGGCTTTTTATCCCACCATGTGTATGTCTCTGTTTCTCTCTACCTCCCCCCTTTAATGTCCTTCATCCCTATCATTTTCATGTATTCTTATCCCAAGGCCTCGTGAGTCGTGTCATAAGCTTCTTGATGGTACTGTTTCCCATCATTCATTGATTATTTGGATGAGACTACCCAACTACCAGCTTGACTGGTAATCAAATTTATGGGTCGAGGGTAGTTCAGGGTGTGCATTGTTTTTAATTTGACAGGGTACTTCCTGGCAAGGTCATTTCAACTAGTAATAGCTTCCCTCTTGCACGATTCCTCTCATGGCATTGTAACCTATGAAGGTCATCCCTTCAGCAGTAGTTCAACATCTCCCTGTTGTTGGACACACATACCACACTTAGAGGGGGGGGGTGAATGAGTGTGGGGATCTTTTTCCCAAAACTTCCCTCTTACACAAAAACTCCTTAGTTGACATTCAACATTTTCTCATTACTCATTCCTATCATTTATAATCAGTTAGATGTGAATACATATCATCAACATATATTATCAACCAATCATCTCCACAAGGAACACAAAGAACATAAGATGTATGTACAATTTTTCTTTTTATTATGGACTTCAATGCGGGAATTTTTCAGCAACAATTGAATAGAGTACAAATCTACAAGAGCACCAGCTCTATGTGCAAGAATCAACTTACATTATCAGCACCAACTGAGATGAGGCAAAAATCCTCAACAGATATCAATCTGTCAACAGAAACAAGTGCATCAACCATGCACCAACCTGTGCCAAACAACCTGTAATCAACCAGTATAATAAACAAGTGCATCCAACCATGTACCAAGTATATACCAATCATGTGTCAAATAATCATCAACAATGACTTATCAATATGTACCAACATCATCAAATATACACCTCATGTATGTGCCAACTCATCAACTGCTTGTCTCAACCATGACTAGTTTTGGATTAGTCAACAACCCCAACTTGAAAAAATCATAACTTGGTACCTGTAATGAATAAATATATGAAACTGGTACACAATGTTCTTCAGTGTGTTTTATGCAATTCCTCCAGGTGGCACTACTTGTAACCTCTCATAAAAGGCGTTATAGCAAAAATGGCATACCTTGTTGAATTATGTCTTATTCTAGAGAACGACCTTGTAGAGCGTGGCACGCACAAAATATTCATTGAATTGATATGAAACTGTTAAAAAAAATACTATAGACTATACCCTAACCAACACATTTTTTCTCATGGAATTTGGATCTGTTATGAAGAATTTATGACATTTTTACCTGAAACACCTGTTTTTTATTAGTTTCAGGACTAGCCACAAACCCTATTTTCCACGGAGTGTAACTCCCAAAATACAACGACCAACAAGATAAATGTTTTACCATAGATATTTGGGTATGTTTTCTCAATGGCATAGAAATTTCACGATCTGAATAATTATAGAAAACAATTTATAGCGAAAATGGTGAGATGACCTGTAAATAACATACCTTAGAAAGCACCATCAAAAGAATGTATCCTTCCTTGCATTTCGGCCTTCTTTTCTTCATCTTTCCTCAGAATTTCAGCTTAGATATCCTTGGTTACCTCAGACAAATATAGATATTCAATATGCTCAAGTGTGATTAAAATGAGAGCCTTGCCTCTTATTTATACTCTCCAAGTAGCTTCCTTACAAACATCTTCGAGGTCACTTGGCCCCACTTTTCTTATTTTAGGGTTAACCCATTTCTAATTTATCCATTAAATTTATTATTTAAATAATTTATTTTGTATTCACTTTGAATTATAGTACACTCATCACTTCACTTTATTATTTACCTTTTAAAATCCCTTAAACCACTTTGACTACTTTGACCTTTTGTGGCTT
>SNQJ01S0081081.1:0-33307 GCA_010110895.2 Picea sitchensis | reverse complement strand
TCGCAATGTAAGAAATGGCATTGACCTAGACATGTCAAGACCTATACCTATACCTAGAAATAGAAATACCTAGACATGGAAAGACCTATACCATTACCTATACCATGACCTAGACCTATACGATGACCATGACATAGACCTAGAGCTAGACTTATAACATGACCTAAAAATTGACATAAACCAAGAGTTAGACATAGACAATGACCTATACCACGATATATACCTAGAGATAGACCTAGACCATGACCTAGATCTTGACCTAGAACATGCATAGACCCCCTAGATCCATATAATCCTAGGAATAACCTATACGTGACCCTTAACACCCTCCACACTCGATCCCTAAGTGAACTATGCATATACCTATTGTTAGAGGTCCCACAACCCTTGCACCCACATTTTGATGCTCTAACCATTTATCTATGCTTCAAAAGATTTTCAATCTTAAGTTTTTAGGTCCTAGTTGTCCCCAAACACCTATACATATTTATTCATAAATATTTTTTCTCTAAAATAAATTCTATATACATTTCATTAAGAGCATGCATGCGTTCTTGTGACTTAAAATCCTTGATGTTGGGAACTCATCCCTGCCTAGCAGGAATGCGTGCGCGTTCCTATAATGTGCACGTGATTTACTGCACGTGCGTTATAGGAACGTGCACACATTCATGCTGGGAAGTTTAATGTTCCAAGCAAATTCCTCAATCTCATATATCTAAAAAAATTGAACAATCCTAACATCTACATGTAAAAATAGCATGAAGAGACAAGCCTTTGTTCTTTATGTCTTGTTGTTTAGTTCATAAAAACATTTGTGCTATTGCAAGACAATTGTGGGAAGAATTGGAAGAAACATTTGTCCAAGTGGAATCATAATTGTTGGTTGTGTCTTCTTGTGTAATACCAAGAAAAAATTATCCAATTGGAATTGTTAGTTGTGTCTTCTTGTGTAATACCAACACAAATTTTTCCAATTGGAATTGTTAGTTGTGTCTTCTTGTGTAATACCAAGACAAATTTATCCAATTGGAATTGGAATTGTTAGTTGCATATTCTTGTGTAATACCAAGACAATTTTGTCCAATTGGAATTGGAATTGTTAGTTGTGTTTTCTTTTGTAATACCAAGACAAATTTTTCCACTTGGAATTGGAATTGTTAGTTGTTTCTTCTTGTGTAATACCAAGAAAAATTTGTGGTGGGGTTCTTGGAAGCCAATTTTTCTCTTTAAACATGAGCAACCTAAATAATCAAGGTAGAAAATCCTCGAGGAAAGAGAAACCCATCGAAAAGGTAGAGTAAAGAGAAAAGGAAAAGTTATGTATGTCAAAGTGTAGGATTTCAGAAGAGGTAAATCCAATTTCTAGAGAGTGGATGTTGTTTTATTTTCTCCTCCATCACCTCAAGAAAATTGCAAGAGTTCATTAGAGACCAATCCAATAAGTATATCATCAAGAAAAAAAATTTTGGATGACCAAATGATGCATTATTTTATTGGAGATGAATATACAATGGATGAAATTAGAGAGGCAATTGGTGCACAACATTATGGTGAAGAAGTCCCTTTGGTTCGACCTCTTGTTGGACAATCAGGCATTCCAGAAACTAGTCATGGGCATGTCCACTCTCCTCCCATAAATTATCCATGGGTTATTGAAGGGGAAATAACTGCAAGGTTGTTAACTCGACAATAGGGAGGTCAAGAGTGCCATAATAGGGGTTCATTGTCCCTACCTAGATTGAGCAGTGTGTGGTAAAGAACTCCTTAACTCATTCAAGTGGATTAAAGTTGTCTAGAATCACTTGAAGTTAAGTTACCTAACTATAATATTCATTATCATTCTTATAAAATCATTAAAGAATATTTTGAACCAAAATCCAATGTCATTAAATTTGAATTATTTTTGGCTTTATTAAAATCTAGATGTTTGACTAATATTAGGAGAATTTTAGGCATTAAAAAAGTGAAAAGTTTAGAAAAAATATCATCATATTATGGATTACATTCCGTTCGAACATCATATAATGCAATAGTTGAAATGTGGATGAGAAAAATCTCTTGTTTTTTTGGTCCATGTAGTATTAATGAATAGGATGATTGTGAATCGATATTTTTGGTTGATATATGGGGATTGTGTAGCTTTGCCTTGCATTTCCTTGACTTTCCATGCCTTGAATTGTGATGCCATGCCTTGGATTACCATTCCATTCCATCCCGTGCCTTTCCTTTCCATGTCATGCCTTGCCATGACTTTCCTTGTCGTGTCATGCCTTGCATTTCCATGCCATGCCTTGCCTTTCCTTTCCATGCCATGCCTTTCCTTGAATTCACTTTCCATGCCATTCCATGCCATGAATTTCCATGCCATGTCATGTCATGCCTTTCCTTGCCATTCCATTCCATGTCATGCCTTTCATTTCCTTTCCTTTCCATTCCATGCCTTTCCTTTACTTTCCATGCCCTTTCTTACCTTTCCAATCCATGCCATGCCTTTCCTTGGCATGCCATGCCTTTCCATTCCTTGTAGTTACATGCAATTCCTTTCATTTCCATTCCTTTTCATGTATTTCCTTTCCATGCCATGCATTGTAGTTCCTTGCCTTGCCTTGCTATGCCACACCATGCCATGCCTTTCCTTTCCATTCCATGGTCATGCCATGGATTTCCTTTCCATGCCATGCCATGCCATTTCCACGTGACCATGTCATGCCTTGACTTGCCATGCCATACCTTTCCTTTCCTTCACTTTCCATTCCATGCCACACCATGGCATGCCATGCCTTGTCAAGCCTTTCCTTGTATTTCCTTTCCTTTCCATACCATGCCTTGCCTTGCCATGCTATTCCATGCCATGACTTTCATTTCCTTGCCTTGTTATGCCATGCCATGCAATGCATTTACTTGCTATTCCATGCTTTGAATTTCCTTTCCATGACATTCCTTTCCTTTCCATGACATTCCATGCCTTTCCTTTCCATCTATAGCCTTACAAGATGTTAAATTGTCAAACATATGTAATAAGCATTGAGAAAAAACCTAGTTTTGGAGATCCTCCAACAAAATATTTCCTGGGAAATGAAATGATAGTAGTGTGTCCCCACTATATGAAACCTAGATCCACATATCCAATGCAACTGATGGTTTGTCCATCTTAGTCCTAGTTTGAGTTTTATCGTGAGTTAAAACTCACCTCCTCAAGAAATTCAGGGACATTTTGGCAATTTCATAGAGGGGCATAAAATACACACTGAGTAGCATATCGAAGTTACATAAGCTCCCACACATATATTTTTTCAACTCCCACATGGACACACTAGCCATAATATTCTAACACAGTGTTCTTGAAAATTGACCTCTTGTTCAAAAATTGCACTATGCCTCATTTAGCAAAACCCTAGTTCCATAGATCCTCCAACAAACACTTTTTTGGGCAATGAAATGATAGCATAGGGGCACCACTATTTGAAACTCAATGCCACAAATCCAATGAAAATTATGGTTCATCCATCTTAGTCCCAATTTGAGTTTTGTCGCGAGTTCCAACTCATCTCCTCAATCCATCCAGTGACATGTTGGAAATTTTTTCCCAAGGCATAAAATACAAACAAAGTAGCATAATAGAGTTCCATAATATCCTACACATCTATTTTTCCAAGGCCCATGTGAGCACCCTACCCACAATCTCTCAAAACAATGTTCTTGAAAATAGACCCCTTGCTCTGAAATTGCATTATGCCTCATTTAACAAAACCCTAGTTTTGGAGACCCTCCAACAAACTCTTTTCCAGGAAACAAAATGATAGTGGAGGGTCCCCACTAGTTGAAACCTAGTGAATCAGATCCAATGCAACTGATGGTTCATCCATTCGAGTCCCAATTTGAGTTTTATCATGAGTTGCAACTCGCCTCGTCAAGCCATTCAGGGACATGTTAACAATTTGGTCCAAGGGCATAAAATCCAAACCAAGTAGCATAAAAGAGTTTTGTAAGCTCCCACACATCTATTTTTCCAAGGCCCATGTAGCCACTCTACCCACAATATCCCAACACAATGTTCTTGAAAATGGACATCTTGTTTAGAAATTGCACTGTGCCTCATTGAGCAAAACCCTAGTTCCTGAGATCCTCCAACAAACGGTTTTTTGAGAAAAGGAATGATAGTGGAGGGGCCCTACTAGCTTAAAATTGGTGCTCCAGATCCAATGCAATCGATAATTCATCCATCCGAGTACCAGCTTGAGTTTTATTGCAAGTTGCAACTCAACTTCTCAATCCATTCAGGGACATGTTGGCAATTTGGTTCGAGGGAATAAAATACAAACTAAACAACATAATGTAGTTACATAGTCTCCTGCACGTCTACTAGACAAGACCCATGTGACCATGATACCCATAATCTCTCAAAACAATATTATTGAAAATCAACCTCTTATTCAAAAATTGCACTATGCTTCATTGAGAAAAACCCTAGTTCTAGAGATTCTCCAACAAACATTTTTTCGGGAAATGAAATGAAAGTGGATGAGAACCACTAGATCAAAACTAATGCCACTGATCCAATGCAACCAATGGTTTTTCCATTAGAGTCTCGATTTTATCTTTATCATGAGTTGCAACACACCTCCTCAAGCCATTCAGGGACATGTTGGCAATTTGTTTTGAGGCATAAAATTCAAACTGAGCAGCATAATGAAGTTTCGTAATATCCCACACATTTTTTTGGACAAGGCCCATGCGACCATGATCTGAAATCGGATCCAGAAGCCTGACAGGGTTTGAAAAATGCTCAAAAATGAAAGTGCTCAAAATCCGACAAAACCAATGCCATTTCGTCCGTCTCGTCTTCCTGATTCCGGCAGTATATTTACTTTGTCAAACGGGCTCTGTATGCGAAAGTTATTGCATTCTGATCGGAAACCCAAACAGGTAAAAAGTCAAAAGTCAACTGGTCAAAAAGTCAACGTTGATGTCAACATGCTGACTGTGCAGGAGATGACGTGGCACTCTCTGGATGATGGTGATTGGACAGGTTTGCTGACAAGGCAGACATGTGGCAGGCAACTGGACCAGTCAATAACTGACAAGTGGCATTAATCCGACAAATGGGGAGATGCCACGTGGCCCAGTCATGGGCAGCCATGTGGCACCCAGTCATCAGTTGAAGTGGCATGTTTAAAAAAAAATATGTTTTGGGGTCCATGGGTTTAGAACCCATGACCACCACCAAGCCCAACACCTTAAGAAATGGTCTTTGCCAATACACCAAATTATTTCTTATGTTGTAAAACCCACATTATAAAATATATTGCAAAGTATTGTATGGAGAGGGGCCAGCGCTTAGCCCTTTGGGCTAGCGCTTGGCCATATGAACCCATATGACCCTGTCAAGGGGGCGCATGCTGGGAAAATGGGGGCTTATGCCCAAATTTAACTATAAAGTGGGTTTTATAACCAATTTTTGAGTTTTAACGGTAATTAAGCCTATTTTTAATGGTTTTTGAGAGTTATTGGGTAGTTTTGGAGTCTAATTTTTGGGAGGAAGTTGGGGATGAGCAACCAACTTCCCAGCTATATAACCCAGGCCTGTTTGAGTCCATAGAAGGGCATTTAGAGAAGAGTTTTGCTGAGGAGAAGCCAAGCCAAATCCATTTTGAGGCAGAGAATCTTTTGAGGAGGAGACGCTGTCGGATCATTTCTGGGAGCTCCGGACGTCCGTTTTGCGTGTCATTTTCTTTGTTGGTTTCTTGAGATCTGGAAGAACATGGCCAAATCAGTCTTGTATCCATTTGGCATTGCAGCGATGTGCTTTTGAGCTTTTGAGTAGAAATAAAGAAGCCTCCCCCACAGAGAAAAAGGCCCGGAGACATAGGCAAAGTTGTGTCGAACTCCGTTATCAATCTGCCTGTTATGGTTTGTTGTCTATTATTCATTTCAGATCTGCATATGTGTATATGGCTGTCATAATTCCTTTTCTTTCCTCATTCTTCACTAAGTTTTCTCAAATGGTTAATTAACGCATGCAAAATTAAAACTCAACCATAAGTCATTAAAAGATCCTGATGGATCAGACCATGCTACCCACAATCACCTAGCACAATGTTTTGAAAATTGACCTCTTGTTAAGAAATTGCACTATGCCTCATTGAGAAAAACCCTAGTCTTGATTATCCTCCAACAAATACTTTTACGAGAAAGGAAATGGAAGTAGAGGGTCCCCACTAGATGAAAATCAATGCCCTAGATCTATTTCAATTGATGGTTCATCCATTCGAGTCCTGGTTTGAATTTTATGATGAGTTGAAACTTGCCTCCTAAATCCATTCAGGGACATGTTGGCAATTTGGTTTGAGGGAAAAAATTACAAACTGAGTAGCATAATGAAGTTTCATAACCTCTCAAACATATGTTTGGCCAAGGCCCATGTGACCATGCTACCCACAAACAACTGACATAGTGTTCTTGAAAATCAACCTCTTGTTCAGAAATTGCATTATGCCTCATTAAAAAAAACCCTAGTTTGGCATATCCTCCATCAAATGATTTTTCAGGCAATGGAATGATAATGGAGGGTCCACACTAGCTAAAATATGGTGCCTCAGATCCAATGCAATTGATGGTTCATCCATGTGAGTCTTGGTTAGAGTTTTATTGTGATTTGTAACTTGCCTCCTCAATCCATTCAGGGACATGTTGGCAATTTGGTCCGGGGGAATAAAATCCAAACCGAGTAGCACAAAAAACTTCCATAAACTCTTGTACATCTATTTTTTCAAGGCCCACACGACTGCATTACCGAAAATTTCCTGACATACTTTTCTTGAAAATCGACCTCTTCTTTAAAAATTGCACTATTCCTCATTGAGAAAAACCTTAGTCCCAATGATACTTCAAAAACTGGTTTTACGGGAAATAGAATGACAGTGGAGGGGCCCCACTATTTGAAGCCTAGTGCCTTAGACCCAGTGCAACTGACAGTTCATCCATTTGAGTCTTGATTTTAGTTTTATCACGAGTTGCAACTTTCCTCCTCAAGCGATACATTAACATGTTGGAAATTTGGTCCGGGGGAAAAAAATTCAAACCGAGTAGCATAAAAATGTTTCACAAGATCCTACATGTATTTTTGGCCAAGTCCCATGCGACCACACTACCCACAATCACCTGGAATAGTGTTCATGAAAATCAACCTCTTGTTCAGAAATTGAACTACGCATCATTGAGAAAAACCCTAGTACTTGTGATCCCACTAGCTAAAACCCTAGTACAATGGAGGGGCCCCACTAGCTAAAACCTGGTGCCTCAGATTCACTGAAACTGATGGTTCATCCATCCATGTCCCGATTAGAGTTTTATCACAAGTTACAACTCCCCTCCTCAATTCATTCAAGGACATGTTATAAATTTGGTCTAGGGGCATAAAATCCAAACCGACCATCATAACATAATTTCATAAGCTCTTGCACATCTATTTGTCCAAGTCCCATATGACCATGCTACTCACAATTTCCTGGCACAGTGTGCCTGAAAATCAAACTTTTATTAAGGAATTCCACTATGCCTCATTGAGAAAAACCCTATTCCTAGTGATCCTCCAACAAACGCTTTTCTAGGAAACAAAATGACAATGAAGGGTCCCCACTAGCTGAAACACGATGACCTATATCCAATGCAATTTAAGATCCATCCATCCCATTATTTTTTTTATTTTTATCCCGAGTTGCAATTTGTATTGTCAAGACATTCATGGACATGTTGGAAATAGACCTAGACCTAAACCATGACCATGACATAGACCTAGAAATAGACCTAAACCATGACCTAGACCTAGACCAATACCTAGACCTACACCATTGCCATGACCTATACCATGACCTAGACCATGGAAAGACAAGGCATGACAATGAAAGGGAAGAAAAGGAAATGTCAAGGTCTAAGTATGGAAATGCAAGGAAAGTAAAGGCAAGACATGACAAAGTTATGCAAAACTAGACATGACAAGCAGAGGAAAGGTATAGGTATAGGTCTAGGTCTACATTCTTTTATCGCTTTGTAAATTCGTAGAGGTTGTCGCTAGGTAGAATAAATTTACTAGAGGTAACTTTATCCAACCACTTCGAAACTGGGATCTAGCCCTTCCAGTTTCAGAGAGGGATCTCTCTATAAAATTTAACTTTGTTTTAGATTTTAGATGTTAGGCTAGTTAAATAAATGAGACTATGTTGTTTGTTTTATAAAAATGGATGAAATGTTGCTTATGCATCCATTGGGCTATGGGGTCTGTTTTATAAAGCTCGAGATCAACGTACAGATTTTATAAGGTACTTTCACAGGGCAGGATAATGTAACTGTTAGATTCTTTAGAATTAAATGATGGATAGGAGAAAAGATGAGATAATCAATTATAACCAAGAAGAATTTAAGAATTTCTTAATCATAACATTAGAAGATAAACTGATGCAGGAGCATCGCCATCACATCAAACAAGCCAGCGCGGAGGCAGAAAGACAGCTGGACAAGCAGCACCAATTTTGAGAACGCTTTGAGGTGTTGCACGATCTTAAATGATTCATTTAAGAGACGACACACTTGTATATTGTAATGGACCTTGAGCGGATAGCTCTCGTCCTTAGGTAGATGAGGCATTTAATATAGTTAATGTAAAGTAGATAGAATATTAATTCTAGATTTGATAGCTTTAGAGCTCGAGAGGGAAATGGGATATAGACACCCTTATTGTACATTGTAACATAATTATGAATTATTGAGAGCATTCTGAAGAGAAGAGCATGCAGAGAAGTGTATGGAGAACACCCATGTACAGATATTTGAATTAATAGAAAGAGTTCTGATTCAAATCCATGGTTGTGTTATTCTCTGTGTATTGATGACATTATGCTCATGAATGTTTGTTTTCTGTCATACATTTGCTTTTATTTTCTATGTATGTGATTTCATGGTTGAATTGAAGTCTGTGAGAACAAGGAGTTACTTTCAATTGTTTATCTATCTTGAACTAGAGAATTCCTGCAAGGAGTGCAGTTGAATCGTCCGCAAGGAGTGCGTTGACAGAAGGGTTCAGATAGAGAGAACTTTTGTTCTAAGTTCTCAGAAGTGTAGATTTGGCACCAGAGCTATGCAAGGCGTGCACAGGCTAGACAAAGACTCAGAGTTGCGATTATGAGCATAGGGATTGAGATGTTTCTGCTGCAAGAGTGCACAGGACCGAAAGCTTCATCACTTAGTCGTGTTTGAAGATTTTCCACAAGGAGTGCGTGCAAGAGCTTCTTCCTGAGGGAATTGAAGTCGTGAAAGCTCAGGAGGGATAGGCCTTCAAAGTTGTTGAAGGGTAACAGAGAGAAGTAGCGTGAGTAGGTTGAACGGAAGAGACGCAGGTTGGCGAACAAGTCTCGTGGAGAGATACTTCTTGTTCGTGGATTGTGCAAAAAGAGGAGTGGATGGATGAAATTCTCCGAGGAGAGTTCGCGAAGTGCCGTGGTCGTTGGATCCTGCGGGTGCAAGGAGAATACAGTGCAGGAGCAGAAGAAGGTTCAAAGTTCAAAAGGGCAGGATCCATCGATCGGGATCACGTGGAGCGATTAGTTCTACTCGTGGATCGGCTTATCGGGAGTTCGTTAGGAGAGACTCCAAATCTACGCAACGGAAGTCACGATATAGAGAGAGGCGATATTCCGACAGCTACGTAAGTAGTGTGGGCCATGGGAGATAGTTAAAGACAGGTGGCATAAACTATCGGAGGTTCGGCATCTCGAGAATCGGGAGTCGACGAGGGAATTATTAGACCTCGCGAGTAGCGAAGTTGCGAGGTAGCGATATTTCGGGTATCGGCGCCTCGGATCTTGGGAGTCGAGGTAAGAGTCATTAGTCTCGCGAGAAGCGAAGTCACGAGGGAGCGAGATCGCGAGGTCGACATTTCGACGCGTCGCGTATCGGAGGTTGAAACGTTAAGTGTCAGGGGTCGCGAGTCGCGAAGTTACAATAGGGCCGAAGTTCCGATAGCGGCGGAAGAAGGTCAGCGTTGACTGGCGCATTGGGTCTCGGGAATCTGAGCGCCCAGAGATAGACCGTGATCTTGCGAAGCTGCAAGTTCCGATTTTCCCGACAAGTAAACAAAGGGGAAGTCGCGCGAAGGAACTGTGGGTGTAGATCTTCCAATTGGGAGATAGAAGAGCATTGACGCTCTTTGGGACGAGAGGAAAGAAGGTCCTGGAGGAGGCAAACGTGCTCCAAGGAGTGCGGTTTCCGTCATTTGGTATCAGAGTGGGAATATATTTGCTTTCTGTAGCAGGGAATGAGAAGTCACCATGCCGCCAAGGAGAGAAAGGAAATCACCTGAACCGGAAGATAGGGAGGTGTGAAGAAGAGGTAGGCCGACAGGAAATACAGAAATGGAGAGGCAGATGAGAGATCTCCGAGCGAGACTAAAAGATATGGAGACAACACAAAGATGCGGAGTCGGTGCTGGAGATTTCAGTGATTCCAAAGTTGAAGAGGAAGCTGGACATGAAGAAGTTGTAGCCGAAGATGCATCAACTGAGCGATTAATTAAATCCATCACCTGGATGAGTTCGAAGATGAAGATGGACATTCCAGTCTATGAAGGGAGTCTGGATGCAAAAGAGTTATTGGATTGCATCCGAGCTCTTGACACCTACTTCGACTATGAAGATATCGAAGAGGACAAGAAGGTTAGACATGCTGTCACCAAATTGAAAGGACATGCAGCATTGTGGTGGGACGAGCTACAAGCAGATAGACGTTCCAAATCCAAGCAAAATATTAAAAGCTGGGATCAAATGATCACGAAGATGAAGGAGAAGTTCATCCCAAGAGACTATCAAATCACTCTTTTCAGGCGAATGCAGAACCTAAGACAGAAACTGATGACAGTGAAAGAGTACACTGAGGAATTCTATCGACTGAACATCAGAGTAGGTCATCGGGAGAGCGATGATGAAAAAGTGGCTAGATATATGAATGGTCTGAGATACGACATTCAAGATGAATTAAGCATGCTAACCATCCGAACGGTGGAAGATGCTTATCAATTGGCTTTGAAAGCTGAGGAGAAGCTAAGCCGAAAGCAAGGACAGCGAGGGCGAGGTAGAAGCCAGCCAAGAGGCAAGGCAGTTGCCCAGGACAAATACCAGAATCCCAAAGAGGAATGGAAGAAACCTCAGGGTAAAGTTGAAAGATATGGAACCTCGCAGAGGAAGCCATATGTTGAACAGAGAGGGAAACATAATGAGCAGAAGGGAGATTATGTTGACGCAAATACTTTTCCTTGTACCAGAGGTAGAGGAAGAGGCCGAGGTGGAGTTATCACATGTTTCACATGTGGGAAGAATGGGCACAGGTCATTTGAGTGTCCAGAGAAAAAGAAGGACATTGGAGAAGTTCACATCGCAAAAGCGTAGAGGCGTGATGCTGAGACCAAGGACGCAGAAGGAGGAATATTTCTTGGGATGCATAAAGTCCTTTTGACACCTGAGAAGGAGGTGGAGAGCTCAGTGCAAAGGACCAGACTATTCAGAACAGCTTGCAAGACCAAAGACAGGGTATGCAAGGTCATTGTTGACAGTGGTAGCACAGATAATCTCGTATCCACAGAGATGGTAGAAAAGCTGGAGCTGGAGGCGACTGATCATCCCAGTCCATATAAAGTCTCATGGCTACAGAAAGGACACCAGGTGAGTGTTACTAAACAATGCTTGGTTGAATTAAAAATAGGAGGATACAATGATAAGATTCTATGTGATGTTATTCCCATGGATGTATGTCATTTATTGCTGGGTAGACCATGGAAATATGATAGAAATGTGATTCATGATGGGAGAATGAACACATATACCCTGGAGAAAAATGGGAGAACCCATATGTTGCTTCCGATAAAGGATAAGGAGGTGAATCCGGAAGTAAACAACACAATACTTCTCATGAGTGGGAAGGAACTTATCACAGAGATGGAGAAGAAATAAGATCCACAATTCTTTGTTGTCAGAAAGCCGAGGATTGTTCTGACTAGCACAAGAGTGGACGACTTACCAGATGAGATTCAGGAACTGCTGGGAGAGTTTGTTGACATCATCGTGGACAAATTACCTCATTCATTGCCACCGATGAGGAGTGTGAGTCATCACATTGATCTCATACCAGGAGCCAGTTTTCCAAACAAAGTAATGTACAGGTTGACACCGCTAGAGAATGAGGAGGTTAAGAAGCAGGTCCAGGAGTTGATGGACAAAGGATTAGTCAGAGAAAGATTGAATCCATGTGTTGTTCCAACCATGCTTAGTCCAAATAAGGATGGAGGTTGGAGAATGTGCACCGATTCGAGAGCGATCAACAAAATAACCATCAGGTATAGGTTTCCATTGTCGAGAATGGATGATCTGATGGATTGCCTAAGTGGGGCAAATTATTTTTCAAAGATAGATTTGAAGAGCGGATACCATCAGATTCGCATGAGGGAAGGCGATGAATGGAAGACAGCCTTCAAGACCAACGAAGGGTTGTATGAATGGCTAGTCATGCCATTTGGCTTGAAAAATGCACCAAGTACATTTATGAGACTGATGAATGAAGTCCTGAGGGAATTCATCGGGAAATTTGTCACTGTGTATCTGGACGACATACTGATTTACAGTAAATTAGAGGATGAGCATTTGAAGCATTTGGCTATTGTGATGAGGAAGCTACATCAGGAGAAGCTCTTGATAAACATGAAGAAGTCCTCATTTATGAAGATAGATCTCATTTACTTGGGTTTTGTTATTTCGGCTAATGAGTTGAGGATGGATCCGGACAAGGTGGAAGTGATCAAGAATTGGCCATCACCGAGAAATATTTTCGAGGTGAGAAGTTTCCATGGTTTGGCTAGTTTCTACAGAAAATTCATCAGGAATTTCAGTGGGATTAGCACATCAATGATGGACACAGTGAAGAAGCGGCATAAGTCTTTTCATTGGACAACTGAGGCTGAGAAGAGCTTCAATCTGTTGAAGCGGAAGATCACAGAGCAACCAGTGTTGGTGTTGCCAGATTTTCAGAAGACATTTCAGGTGAAATGTGATGTCAGTGGGTATTCCATAGGAGCGGTATTGAGTCAGGAGGATAGACCAGTTGCATATTTCAGTGAGAAACTAGATGAAGCAAAGATGAAATACTCCACATATGATAAGGAATTATATGCTATCATACAAGCATTGAAGAAATGGAGGCATTACCTGATCCCAAAGGAATTTGTATTGTACAATGATAATCATGCATTGTAGTTTGTGAGTCAACAAGAGAAGTTGAATCAGAAACATGCAAAATGGGTAGAGTATATGCATAATTTTACGTTTGTAATTAAACACATTTAAGGTACTACTAACAAAGTGGCTGATGCTTTGAGCAGGAAGTGTTTGTTGTTGCAGGAGTTCCGAGTCAAGACATTGGGTTTTGAAAATCTTAGGGACATGTATGCAGGTGATGCAGATTTTGCAGAGGCATATGAAGCAGCTGAGAATCCAGTTCTCAGAGATCGGAGTCCGTGGATAGATTATATGATCCAAGATGGATTGTTTCTCAGAGGCAATCAACTGTGTATTCCAAATTGCTCCATGAGGGAGAATATGTTGAAAGAGAAGCACAGTGGAGGCTTGGCAGGTCATTTTGGACAAGACAAGACATTTGCGAAGCTGAATGAATCATATTTTTGGCCGGGGATGCACTCATAGGTCAAGCAATTTGTTGACAGATGTCAGGTTTGTCAGCATTCAAAAGGAAGAAAGAAGAATGCAGGGTTTTATCAGCCATTGCCCATACCAGAAAGGCCATGGGAAGCGATCAGCATGGATTTTGTATTCGGTTTGCCGAGGATGCAAAGAGGTGTATATTCAGTCTTTGTGGTCATGGATAGGTTTTTGAAGATGGCACACTTCATTCCATGCCAAAATACTAGCGATGCGACGCACATCGCAAATTTGTTTTTCAAAGAGATTGTTAGACTTCATGGATTGCCGAGAAGCATTGTTTCGGACAGGGACACTAAATTCATAGGGAATTTTTGGAGGACCCTATGGAAGAAGTTAGGAACTAATCTAGTGTCTAGTTCTACTTATCATCCTCAGAATGATGGGAAAACAAAGGTTGTAAATAGGAGTCTGGGAGACTTGCTGAGGAGCTTGGTGGCGGAGCACCATAGCAGTTGGGACAACATATTTCCACATGCGGAGTTCGCGTATAATGATTCACTGAATCAGAGTACAGGCAAGAGTCCATTTCAGGTTGTATATGGGATGCAGCCAAGAGGAGTTTCTGAATTGCGGTATTCAGAACAGACTGCGACTAGCAGTGCTAGTGCCGAAGAATTCGCAGAGGCAATGAAAGAACTTCACAGCAAGGTGAAGCAGCGACTGCAAGATTAAAATCAGGAGTATAAGCGCAAAGCATATCAGCATCGGAGACAACTTCAGTTTGAAGTTGGCGATCTCATTTTGGCACACTTAAGGAAAGAAATGTTCCCAAGGGGAACATACAACAAGCTGAAAATGAAGAAAATCGGGCCATGCAGAGTCCTGAAGAAATTCAGAGAGAATGCTTATGATATTGAGCTGTCGGATGGCATCGGAATATCTACGGTATTTAATATTGCATATTTATACCCATACAGAGCTGGAGAGAAAGAGACTAGAGATGAGGAACCAGTGATCCAGTGGCAGAAGGAGATGCCGATTGCAGAAAAGCCACAGATGGAATGCATACTAGACAAGAGAGTGGGTAAGAAGACCAGAAGAAAAGAATACTTTGAGTATCTGGTCAAATGGAAGAACCATCCAGCGGAAGATGCTAGCTGGGAAAGTGAAGCAGTGATATAGAAGCATGGACATACCATGCAGGAGCTCATGGACAGGAGCCCATGAAAATTTTCAAGCCGAGGAGTATGATGCAGGAGCATCGCCAGCACATCAAACGAGCCAGCGCGGAGGCAGAAAGACAACTGGACAAGCAACACCAATTTTGAGAACGCTTTGAGGTGTTGCACGATCTTAAATGATTCATTTAAGAGACGACGCACTTGTATATTGTAATGGACCTTGAGCGGATAGCTCTTGTCCTTAGGTAGATGAGGCATTTAAGATAGTTAATGTAAAGTAGATAGAATATTTAATTCTAGATTTGATAGCTTTAGAGCTCGAGAGGGAAACGGGATATAGACACCCTCATTGTACATTGTAACATAATTCTGAATTATTGAGAGCATTCTGAAGAGAAGAGCATGTAAAGAAGTGTATGGAGAACACCCATGTACAGATATTTGAATTAATAGAAAGAGTTATGATTCAAATCCATGGTTGCATTATTCTCTGTGTATTGATGATATTATGCTCATGAATGTTTGTTTTATGTCATACATTTTCTTTTATATGCTGTGTATGTGATTTCATGGTTGAATTGAAGTCTGTGAGAACAAGGAGTTAGGTTCAATTGTTTCTCTATCTTGAACCAAAGAATTCCTGCAAGGAGTGCAGTTGAATCGTCCGCAAGAAGTGCATTGACAGAAGGGTTCAGATAGAGATAACTTTTGTTCTAAGTTCTCAGAAGTGCAGATTTGGCACTAGAGCTGTGCAAGGTGTGGACAGGATAGACGAAGACTTAGAGTTGTGATTCTGAGAAAAGGGATTGAGAGATTTCTGCTGTAGGAGTGCACAGGATCGAAAGGTTCATCACTTAGTCATGTTTGAATATTTGTCGCAAGGAGTGCGTGCAAGAGCTTCTTCCTGAGGGAATTGAAGTCGTGAAAGCTCAGGAGGGATAGGCCTTCAAAGTTGTTGAAGGGAAACAAAGAGAAGTTGCGTGAGTAGTTTGAACAGAAGAGACACAGGCTGGTGAACAAGTCTCGTGGAGAGATACTTCTTATTCGTGGATTGTGCAAAAAGAGGAGTGGACGGACGAAATTCTCTGAGGAGAGTTCGCGAAGTGTCGTGGTCTTCGGATCTTGCGGGTGCAAGGAGACTACAGTGCAGGAGCAGAAGAAGGTTCGAAGTTCAGAAGGGCAGGAGTCATCGATCAGGATCATGTGGAGCGATTAGTTCTACTCGTGGATCGACGTATTGGGAGTTCGTGAGGAGAGACTCCAAATCTACGCAACGAAAGTCACGATATAGCAAGAGGTGATATTCCGACAGCTACGTAAGCAGTGTGGGCCACGAGAGATAGTGAAATACAGGTGGCATAAACTATCGGAGGTTCGGCGTTTCGGGCATCGGGAGTCGACGAGGGAATTATTAGACCTCGCGAGTAGCGAAGTTGCGAGGTAGCGATATTTCAGGTATCGGTGCCTCGGATCTTGGGAGTCGAGGTAAGAGTCATTAGTCTCACGAGAAGTGAAGTTGCGAGGGAACGAGATCGCGAGTTCGGCGTTTCGGCGCGTCGCGTATAGGAGGTTGAAACCTTAAGTGTCGGGGGTCGCGAGTCGCGAAGTTGCGATAGGGCCGAAGTTCCGATAGCGGCGGAAGAAGGTCAACGTTGACTGGCGCATCGGGTCTCGGGAATCTGAGCGCCCAGAGATAGACCATGAGCTCGTGAAGCTGTGAGTTCTGATTTTCCTGACAAGTAAACAAAGGGGATGTCGCGCGGAGGAACAGTGGGTGTAGATCTTCTGATTGGGAGATAGAAGAGCATTGATGCTCTTCGGGCCGAGAGGAAAGAAGGTCCTGGAGGAGGCGAACGTGCTCCGAGGAGTGTGGTTGCCGTCATAAACATTTAGATCTTTAAAATCCAGAAACAGAGTATACAAAGATAAATTCTGCAACTTCAACTTCTTTTAAACGATCAGATATAGAAAACACAAATCATTACGAAGATAGGAAAAACCATTCAACTGAGAGAAGAAAACATCACTAATAGCTAACACGCAGGAATCCTATGAAACTTCCTTTTATTACTTTTATATATTTGATAAAAAATTACAGTTCTTACAACTTGCTTGGGTGTAAAGATCAACCCTCAGTACTTCGAAGTTTGAAGAATTTATAACAAAAATTACAAATGATTCTATCATTAATGATCAGGATGTGGAAGATTCTAAATCCAACTAACGAGATAACAAGATACAAAAATATAGGAACTGATGATGATCTGTTGTATCCTTCATGTTGATTTTGGGGAAGGCCGTTGGTGAATCATTCATGTGACTTTGACTACTCTGCATGCTGACTCGGATGGTACACCTCATCTCTCATTCAATCAAATTACACAGATCCTCCCATCTTTGCTGATTGGGAATGGTGATTTTGAGTAGTCTTCGATAGATTTCATCCATTTCTGTATATTTGGAAAAAGTCATCTTGGTGATGAAAATATATTTGATTTCTTGATGGATACTGAGGTCCAACTGCATAGTTTCTAGAAATGCCTTTCCTGTTATGCTACCTTGAATTCCTGAAAACTTGGAACTGTCCTTGGCCACCATGGTAATCTTATGTTTGTATTCAGAAAGGGTCATTAACTTATCATTTAGAACCAACAAACCATGAATACCTTTCTTCTGTAACACATAAATCTTGTTTAAGAATCTTTGAACCCTGATATCCATGTACTAGACTTTCTCCTCCAGCTGCAACATTAATCCTCTTTTGTTCAGAAATCTTTTGACCTCGAGGATAGTCTCTTTTATGTCTTCAATCTTCAGGTCTTCCATCTCTTCCCTAGTTTTTGAATTCATAAACTTAATGATTTCATTAGCTTCTATGGGCATTTCCCCTAGCTCTCCTTTTATCTTGTTGATGGCCCGCCTTCACCTCATAAACAGTTCATGTTGTTCAAACATGATTTGCACCATGGGCCATATTTCGTTTATGGATTTGGATATATCCATCCAAATGTTCCCCTAAGCTTCTTCCAGTGTTTTGCCTCCCACTATTTGATTTTGCAGCTGCTGTATTTCCTACTTGAGATTTTCTGATGTTTGCCTCTCAATGTTGTAGCTTGTTTGGTAGGAAGACTTGAGATCCTAGATATTCTCAATCTCTTTGTTAAGTCTATTGATTTCTATTCCTTGTAGGTTCATCTCCTCCATTGATTTTGCTAGCTCTACAGATTTTTCCAGAGCTATCAATGGGGTGGCTGATGGAAGTTGTGCTGTGGTGGTTGCTGATGATTTTGCTGTGAGGGGAACTTCACTCAATGGGATGACTTCCATGGGTGTTGCATGTTCCTTCTTATTTAATAACCTCTCCATCTCTACTTCCATTTTTTTTATTTGTGCATTCTATTCCATGATCAACTTTAGCATATCTTCCTTTTCACCTTCTGTCTCAGCCATCTCTTTGTCCTATGAGTCTTCTGTAGGTGGAATTTTTAGTTGCTTCCTCAAAGATGCTATGTCATCATTATTTTTCTTGAGCATCTCCTCAACTACTTTCAAATTTGAGGGGTCATATCCAATTTTGAGCACTAATTCTTCTAAGGACTTAATCATGTTATCCTTTGCAAAGGATGATATTTTCTCCATCTTTAATTGGGTTTGAACATTGTTCAAAGAAACATGTAATTTGGCAAAAGAAGTGGAAGCATTGGCTAATGTTGAGAAAATCATTTCTCCAGTCTGCCTGTGTAAATCCATCTGATCAGCTGGATGTACATCTCTAGTGTTAAATTCCAATGTAGCCCTCTTGTAATAAGTGATTACCTTTGGATGGGGCACTTGTGCCTACAAACATTCCATGTGCATTCTCCCCTTCTTTGTATTAAAAGATGATAACAATCTGTGTTGTGTTGTGGACGTTTACTTCTAGAACTGAGCATAGGTGTTGCTGGTCAACTTCTCATTCTTCTTCTTAATCAAATCATACTTTTCAAAAATGCTCAGTTTTGTAGATCCTGATGGAGATTGGGTAATAACAGTGGTAACAATCTACTTATTTGAGGAAAAAGTAGACATCATCTGATGAATGCTTGAGAAAGGTGATGAAATTTCCCCCTTGGCTACTATGGTAGACTAGGTCTCTTCCTCTCCAGACCTGTCAGTAGTGTGAGCGGTCTTAGGACTTTTCTTGTACACCTGGAAATCCTTTGTTGACACTTCAGTGACTAAAGGTGAGACATACTTCTTGAGTCTTTTCTCCTTAGGCACTTGTGGTGTAGTGGTTTGTGAGATGACAGATGGAGTGGGCTATGGTTCTGTGTCTTCCAGAGTGTTTACCTCCCACTCTGTCTAGTTTACAAATTTCTCGATCTCTATTTTGAGTGCATGTGAATATGGAGAATTTTTGTTCTTCGATCTCATCTCTGCACTAATCCCACATGGATCATAGTGCCACAGGAAGCTTGTGTCGAACTTCATTTCCTTTAATAGTTTGTTTGCCTCTTCCCCGACAACTCGACTGTTGCAGATAAAGGGTCATATTTTCCCTTTGATTCTCAGTTGTTGTTTCTTCTTAAGATATACAAAATGTATACCGTCTGAATTGATCATTTGCCTAATGTTCTCCAAGGTGAATATTCTAACAAACAAGTATTTGGGCATCTTATAGGGAGATAACTCACACCCATATACTCTAATCTCTGTGTGATTCTGTTACAAATACCAGTCTCCAGCCTTGGCAAGGTCCAAGAGGTGTAATATTATTTGGACCTCCTCATTTATCCTTGACTCTTGTCTACCACTGGGCATGCTTACCACTGGGTGGTAAAATTGCTCAATAAATTTCTTGAAATTAAACTCGGTGGAGTTTCTTCTGAGCAGTGAAGTCCAAGAGGTGACAGACTGTGGTTTACCCTCTTGGTCCATTTTTTGCATAGGGAATGGGAGCCTATATACTTGAAAGAACATGAACATGTAATCTAGTATTGAAGAATACTAGAACATGCCCTTTGTGGTGAATTTGAAAATTTGTTCGTGCATATTCTCAGTTAGAAAACTGTTGTAGTCGAACTGGGTGGTGGATTTTTCTTCGACATAGAAAACATATAGGAAACCCAAGATGGGCTCATCCACCCATTTGTCTCATAAATAACTGAGCAGAGAACATAACAATGGGATGATTTGGTTTCCCTTTTCTGAAAACATGGAGGAATGGAAAGGGGGATTTTTCTTGGGGAATTGAGCATCCCGTGGGAGGAAAATCTCAAAAATCTATTCTCTCTGGGGAAAAGATAGATTCTTCTACTTTTCAGATAGAACTTCAAGGGTGAAAGGAGAGGCAGATTCAACTCTGGATATTTGTATCATTTGATCAATAGACTTGGGTGTGATAGTGAAAGGGGTTTCTTCGGACGATGAAACAATGGCTCTCTGATTGGGAAGGTAACATGCCTAGCACTTGAGGGTGAACTCAGGAAAATGGTGGATTTTGGGAAACAAATACAGGGAAAGATTGGACTCTTAGAGCCTAATCTCGTCACTTTGATCCAGGAAAGTGTCCCTGAACCAAGAATGCAATTCAGAAAGATTGAATTCACACCTAGTCTCTGAGATTAGGTAGTCTTTATCGGCTAGTGGGATCCGATCGCGATGAACAAGAGGCAAGAGGAATGGATTTTCCTCGACCTCTAATTTTTTAGATTTTGGCACCATCACTTCAACGGTACCTTCAATTGAAACAAAAACAAATTAGCAGGTAATGGATATGGCTAGATCACTAACTGAAACAGTGAGGTAAAATGAATTTCTATTGTGTGGAGAGTGTGAACAGTGTGCAAATGGCGGAAACGGGGTTAAAATTGCGTGAACAGGTAGTCGTTGAACAAATGGAATAGGTCAACAAACTAATGTATATGTTATCCTATAATAAATGGCCAACAAATCACTTGGGATATGAGGTGGAAAGTGAAGGGTGGGTGACAGGTGTGCCAGGATGATGTGGAGGGCAGTGACTGGAAGATAGGCGAAAGTGATGTGATCTGTGACAGGTGAATGGAGGGGAATATGTTGGAAAAGTAATGAGACGAGACTCATAAGAGGAGATAGTGGGACGTGATGTCATGAGGCAGTGGTGGTATAGGAATGTCAGTATGGCAGTATGTCGGAGGGGGTGGTAGGCAGTAAATGGCTTGGACTAGAGGGGGTCCGACGTAATGGATTTGAGACACGTTAGAAAGGGGCCCACCGGGGAAAACCACCCATATCGGAGCCCCCCCCCCCCACCGTTAAAAGTAGAATTGTTGGGGGGGTCCGGAATCTATTGTTGGTCATAGATCTAAGAACTGCTAGATCAACCATAGATCTATGCACACTCTTTAGTCTCCATATCAGACGCCCCCTGTTATTAAAGGTAGAACGATTGGGGGGGTCTAGAATTTCCTATCAACCGTAGATCTCAGCGTTGATGGATCCACCGTAGATCTTTGCACACTTCTTAATCTCCAAGCATGAATCAAAATACACAATGGAAAATTAGGATAGTTCTCCTTTGTGGGTTTTTCACCGCTTCCCTTGCACTTTGTCACCATGGGGTTAGGAAACACACTTCAAACATCCAAATCACAAATTTTCATCGATCATCATGCATGTTTTATTGAAGAAAAAATGGCTAGCCTATGTTCTATCCTATCTACCTACACATTTAGCCCAGATTAAACTATTGGACTAAGAAATTACTCTATCCTAGGTATTTTTTACCAGGTTTAAACAATTTGGTCAAATTTATTCACTAAGTAACCTATCTACTTGGATAAGATTAAACAGTTTAGCCAAGTTTTATTCACTAAGCCTATCAACATAAATTTAAAAGACCTGACCATGATTAAACTGTATGGATCAAGTGATTATTATTGCATGGGGCTTTTATCCATTTTCTTTTATGCCCTCTTTTATTCTTTTTCTTTCTTTTCTTTTCTTTTTCTTTTTCTTTCTTTTCTTTTCTTTTCTTTTTTCTTTTCTTTCTTTTCTTTTTTCTTTTCTTTCTTTTTGAAAATAATTTGCAAGAATGAAATATTATTTCCAAACAAACTAGATCAAGAGTAAAAATCTCCAGTCACCAGTTGATCCTATGAAATATAGGGTTATAACAGTGGCTCCACCTGGGGATGGTGCTCTCCTTGAGAGGTGCCAAGAACTTGTTCCCTGATGTCTGTAAAAAAAATTTCCATAGCTTATTTCCGCTGTTTGACTTATTTTTTTATTTTGAGAATTTTTTGGTGGCATTGGTCTATGGCTTAGGGCCTTCTCTACAAGCTTCAACCATCTGATCAATATCACCCACACACAACCCGAATGTAAAAAAAAAAAAAAAATGGTATGTACAATGGAAAAAGATTTGTGATATATTTATTGGGGTGGAAAATAATGATTCAACATCCTGTCATTCACAGGTCCACCTGGCAGGTCTATTCCATCACTGTTTTTTAGAAGGAATGTGTTATTTCCTTTGAATGCATGAATGGTGTAAGGCCCTTTCCATAAGATATCAAATTTTCCATGCTTACCTTTATCCTCATTTCTAGAATCCCATTTCAGAACCAAGTTGCCTAACTCAAAATCATCTTCTTTAGTCTTTCTGTCAAAAATCTTTTTGATGTTCTCCTGGATGACCTGAGTTTTGTTGTATACCTCTTCTCGGGACTACGTTAAATGAATCATTTGGTTTATCCTCCTTTGGACATCATTTGTCTCTACTGGCACTTCCTACAGTAGTTTCATAATAGGGACTCCTAAAAAAAGGGGAAAAACTACTTCAGTGCCATACACCAATTGGTATCGAGACATGCCAATTGATCTTTTGGTGCTTATTCTGTTAGACTAGAGCACGAAAACCAACTTATTATGCCATGAATTCTTATTTTAATGGAGTGTTTTCCTGAGAATGTGCACCAGACTTTTGTTTGAGGACTCAGCTAGCCCATTTCCTTGAGGATAATAAGTTGTTGAGTGTCCCAAAGTAATGTCGTATTGGCTGCAAAAATCTATGAGTCATTTGGATTTGAAGGCTGTTGCATTGTTAGCTATAATTTTTCTGGGGCATCCAAAATGAGACAAGATATTAGTTTCTAAAAAATTAATGATAATAGAGTCAGTAGATTGCCTACATGGCACAACCTCGATCCACTTGCTGAATTAGTCTGTGGCCATGAGGATCCACTTGTGTTGGCTTGAGGAGAATGGATGTATTTCTCCAATAAATTCCAAACCCCATTGTTGTAAAGGGGCTTCATTTGAGATGGGTTTCATGGGGAGAGGAAACAAATTCCTTTTACCTTCGAAAAACTGGCATTTATGACAAGAAGTAACTTTTTGATGAACATAAACAAACACTGTAGGCCAGTAGAAACCAACTCTCAAAATCTTGTTTGTTGTGGTCTTCCAACTCAGATGTCCAGCACAGTCTCCTGCATGGAAATCCTGCAAAACCCTGTCAGCTTCGTCTTTTAAAAGGAAATTAAGCAAGATGCCACTAGGATCTTTCCAATAAAGATCACCTTGTAGAATACAAAATTTAAGTTCTTTCAGTTTAATAAATCTGTCTTTGGTCTTAGTCAAACCACGAGGATCTTGTAAGTTATGAAGTACAAAAACGAGGTTTGCATACCAAGGAGAGTTTAAGAATACCTCCTTTACATTTGGAGTCACCTGCTCTTCTTGCTCATCAACTACAGCCAAAAAATTAATATCTAGAGCATGAAAGTTAGATTAAGCCATTAGTTTGGCCAAACCCTGTCCTTTGATCAGTTTAGTAGGTTTTATTTCAATGTCATATTCCAGAATAACCACAATCCATTTTCCTCTCCTACCATCTGGATTATCCCGAGTCATGATATCCTTTACCACTACATTTGGAACGTATGCAATTGTGTGAGTATGAAGAATATAGACTTTGAAATCCTTTATGGCCATTACCAGGGCAACAACTTGTTTCTACATTATGTTGTGTTTCAATGCAGTGTCTCTCAAGGCTTTGCTGAAAAATGCTATGGGTTGTTCGTACCCTTCACTATTTTTCTGCAAAAACATTGTTGCTATGGTGTGTTTAGATGCAAAAGAGAAAAAATAAAAGTCTTTGGTGTAATATGGGATGATTATAACTGGGGCTTATATGTGTGCATGTTTCACCTACTCAAATGACTATTTGGATTCATTGTTCCATCTGATTTTGGTGTATTTTTTCAACAGATTAGTGATGTTCCTAAGAAGTTCGACCAAGTTGGGTATGAACCTTCTAAGGAAATTTATTTTTTCGATGAATGATTGTAGTTCTTTGATGTTCCTAGGGTGTTCCACCTTCTGGATGTATTCTATCATATTGGGATCTATTTTAATTCCATCTTTAGATATTATGTGTCCCAACATCTTTCCTTCCTCTAAACCGAAAAGAGACTTCTTTGGGTTTCACGAAATCCCAAATTTTCTACACTTCTCAAACACGCGTCTGAGATGCTACAAGTGTTCTTCGTCAGATTGGGAGTATATAGTTACATCATCCAGATATATTACTATAAATATTCCAAGTTCGTCCACAAAAGAAATATCCATTTCCCTTTGAAAAGTGGCACCAACGTTCATCAAGCCAAAGGGCATCTTCACATACATGAAGGTTCCCCAGGGTGTAGTAAATGTTGTCTTCTCTTGATTTTCTGGGTGGACAAGGACTTGGTTGTAGCCCAAGAAACTATCTAGTAAGGAGATCCTACTGGCCTCAACTACCTTTTGTAAAATGTGGTCCATTTTGGGCAAAGGGTAATTGTCTTTAAGGGAGACTTTGTTCAGATTTCTGAAATTTATGCAAAGTCTGATCTCGCCAGTTTTCTTCCTCGTAGGCACTAGGTTAGAAACCCATTTGGAAAATCTCAAGGGGACTATGATTTTTGCATCATACATATTTTTTATTTCTTTCTCTATTAGGGGAAGCAACTTGGGATTGATTCTCCTAAGTTTATGCCTGAAAGGTTTGTGTTCTTATTTTATGGGAATCCATTGTTGCATGATACTTGTGTCATAGGATTTTAAGTCCTCATAACCCCAAGAAAACACATCTACATATTCCTTAAAAATTTCAATGTATTTTCTTTTTTTCTCAGGGGGGGCAAAGATTTAGAAAGTTTTATCATCTTGGGTTTTTTGTATGTTCTTATGTTGCACTCTTCGACCTCTTTACCACTACGTTCAATTTTTGTTTTTTTGGATACATCGTTAAAATCGAACAAGTCCTCTAGCGGAACTAAACCTCTAGGTAACACATTATTTTTCAACTATAGAATACCATAATCTATTTCATTTTCATTCAATTCATATGCATCTACTTTATTTTCATTCAACTCTTCAAAATCTACATTCTTATAATATCTAATATCTAAGTATGGGATGTTTAACATCATTCTTATAATATCTAAGTATGGGATGTTTAACTGCATAATCACCTTTGATTTTCTTGATAATCAGTTCAGAATCACCCCTTACCATAATCTGTTTGGCACCAACTTTCTTCAGTAGTTTCAGGCCGAGCATCAAAGCTTCATACTCGGCTATGCTTTTAGTGCATTGGAAATTCAGTTTGTAAGAATGGCTCTCTGAATACCTTGATCTGTGATTATGTAACCAAACTCCAGCTCCAACTCCCTCTTTACTCACTTCACCATCAAAATCCATGCTCCAAAAATCCGCTGGCAGTTCCTCACTTTCCACAGTTTCAATAGTTCTTGCCTCAATGATTGCTTTATCTCCTTTCGAATCATGCGTATCATCTTCCAACTAAGCGATTTGTTCTTCCAAATCACCATCATTGTAAAGAATGAAAGAATCCAGATCAGAGTGTGCAGAGTAAAGTGGGTAATTGTGTGTCTTTTCCTAACTGCTAACCATATACTTCATCAGGGTTTCTCTGTACAGTCTCCTTTGTTGTCAAAATACTGGGATGGTGGCATAAGACATATCTAGTTGCAGGGTTCATTTCATCTTAGCTCCCCATGATTTTGAAAGTAACATACCATATTTTGGGGGAATGCCTGCAACTACTATATCCATTACCATACTCTTTGTTGGGATTTGAGCTAGGGTGATACATAAATCCTTAATTATCCCTATGCATTTGACCTTGCTAGAGTCAAAAGAATGCAAACCCTTGAAGGGTCTGGTGACCTCGAGTCCCAACTTTTCCATCACAACTTTGGGCATCAGGTTGTGAGAGGCACCCGAATCCAACATAACATTATGTAATATCAAGTCATGGATATTTAGACTGATGTAAAAATGGGCCACAACACTGTTATCAGTTTGACCATCGACTTCAGGACCAAACAGGAGCTTTGGTCGGTCATCAACAAGATTTACCGTGTTTGGGTGATTTGCAGATCTGACATTCAGGGCCTTCATACCTATCTCTAGTTTGATGCTCAAAGATTTAATCACTTGTGACCTGTAAGAATTCTTGCTCATCAGCTCAGAGAGGGGAATGGGAATATTCAGTTTAGCTAGTTCCCCTTCAAGGCTGAAAATAGTAGAATGGTTTCTTAAGCTCTACACTTCTGGTTTATCCATCGGGGTTCTATGGGAAGGAGAACTGGGTTGACTAGTTGATGAAACTTTGGTCTGATTTTCTCTTTGTAAAACTTCGGGAGTTCGTTTTGCAGGGGATTCAACATTATTCCACTCAGGGACTTTCTTGGGATAGGATTGTGAGATTTTTTTGGTTTCGACTATTCTCTTTGTTTTAGTAGCCTTCTTTGTTTCGAAAACATTCTTTGGAGGGTTTTCATTTTCCTTCTTGCTTCTCAGGTTATATTGCCTGTGTACCTCCATTATAGAATTTTCAAAGGCTTGTTGTTATGTCTCCTCTACTTCCTTGTTTACCTCTGTTTGTGAAAGGAGGAAAATCTCATGCTCTTCCTGAGTAATTAAAATGGATTCATCATTAAGAACACCCATGAGGTTTATATTAGTATCATCCAATTCTTCGATTATGTCCTCTCCTTCATCAAAATAATTTTCTTGGAGGGGTGGTCTAATCTACTGATCAAGCCCCCTCTGTTCTCTTTTATCCCTCGTATCTCTCTACCTGATCTGGGGAGGATTTCTTCTGAAGTTCGGATTCTGAATCTGAGGAGCAGCTTGGTTTTCCCTGGGTGGATTTCTGTCAGTTATAGTAAGCCTCTCCATCATTCTCTCCATAGATTTGGCTAGAGAATCTAGTTTGGCGTCTAAAGAGGAAGGCTCTTCCTTAATCGTGGTTGTCATTTATGTTTTCTTCCTGGATCTTCTGGCTAAAATATTTTCTTCCACACTAACAACACTTTTCTACATGTCTTTCAGAGTAGCAGAGTTTCTTTCCCTTAGCTGATATGACATGTCAACGTTGAATCCATCAGATAATTTTATCAATACAAAACCTTGAGGTGGTTTGATATCAACATGAATTGCATTGTATAGATTATTGAAATGGGTGCAGTAATCTTGCATTGTCTCTCCTTGGTTCCTTCTGATATTCTCATATTCTGACAAGATATGGAGAGGGTTTTTCTTTACCTCCCACCTATCAAGGAAACTTCGATGAAAAGAAACAATGTCAGTTATGGAAGAAGAATGTAAGGTTTTGAACCACTTTTTGACTTCCTCGGTCAAGCTCTGTGAAAATAGTCTCATCTGCACATCAACTTGATCTACTTCCTACAAATCAAAATAATAGTTCATTTTTTCAACATGTTGTTGTGCATTCAGAGGACCAGTACTATCATACTGACAGAGTCTAGTTTGATAATCCCGCGGCATGGCATGTAAAGGAGCAACCAACACCAATGGAGCATATCTTTCTGCCATGATTGGTGGAGGAGGTGGAACAAAAACCTATGTGATTGGAGGGGAGGTGACAGAAGTTGTGGAAGATGAAGGGATGGGAGGATATGAATGAACTGGTTTAGGTTTAACAAAAGCTACAGCAATAGTATAGGAAGAAAGTTCAACTAACTACTGAAAGTGAGCTTTTTATAAGGCTTGATCAAGATTCACAACTAGATATGCTAGCTTATCAAATTCCTAGAGAAATCGTTGATCAACGTCAGCTCTAGGAGAAATTATTTCAGGGTTCCTCGGTTGAAGGATAGTTTGATCTAAAACTGTTTCACTCACAAAGTTGTCAGATTTTGTTATGAAAAGGATTTGCTCAAAAGATATGTCAAACTCGAGATCTTGAAGGGCAACCAACTTCTCTGGGAGAGCAGGGGACCTATGAAGTGGATTATGACTCCTAGAACCCTCTGTAGCGTTTTTATTTCTGATTATTTTTTTCGAGATTGTCTATTGCTATTGCAGGTTCAGGGTCTGGATGAGATTTAGTGAAAACTCTTTTAGGAGCCAGAATTTTTAAATTTTATTTTTATTTTTAGAAAATTTTAACTAATATATACAAACTTTAACAACCTCTGAACATTATCTCTATGTAAGTTTAGACTTTATGATTCATTCAAAAATAAAGTTTTCTTTATCTAGGGAAAATAAATCGTAGTATATATAAAGTTTGTTCAGTTCCCCAGTATGGTTGCCACTATGTTATTTCTCTGTAAATTCCTAGAGGTTTTCGCTAGGTAGAAGAGATTTGCTAGAGGTAACTTTATCCAACCACTTCGAAACTAGGATCTAGCCCTTCCAGTTTCAAAGAGGGATCTCTCTGTCAAATTTAACTTTGTTTTAGATTTTAGATGTTAGGATAGTTAAATAAATGAGCTTGTGTTGTTTGTTTTATAAAAATGGATGAAATGTCTCTTATGCATCCATTGGGATATGGGGTCTGTTTTATAAAGATCGAGATCGATGTACAAATTTTATAAGGTACTTTCACAGGGAAGGATAATGCAACTGTTAGATTCTTTAGAATTAAATGATGGATATCAGAAAAGATGAGATAATCAATTATAACCAAGAAGCATTTAAGAATTTCTTAATCATAACATTAGAAGATAAACATTTAGATATTTAAAATCCAGAAACAGAGTATACAAAGATAAATTCTGCAACTTCAACTTCTTTTAAACGATCAGATATAGAAAACACAAATGATTACGAAGATAGGAAAAACCATTCAACTGAGAGAAGAAAACATCACCAACAACTAACACACAGGAATCCTGTGAAACGTCCTTTTATTAATGGTAGATATCTGATAAAAAATGCAGTTCTTAAAGCTTTCTTGGGCGTAAAGATCAACCCTCAGTACTTTGAAGTTTGAAGTATTTATAACAAAAATTACAAATGACCCTGTCATTAATGATCAGGACATGGCAAATTCTAAATCTAACTAACTAGATAACAATATACAAAAATATAAGAACTGATGATGATCTGTTGTATCCTTCATGATGATTTTGGGGAAGGCCGTTGGTGAATCATTCACGTGACTTTAACTATTCTGCATGCTGAATCGGATGGTACACCTCATCTCTCATTCAATCAAATTGCACAGATCCTCCCATATTTGCTGACTGGGAATGGTGCCTTTGAGAAGTCTTCGACAAATTTCATCCATTTCTATATATTTGGAAAAAGTCGGCTTGGTGATGAAAATATATTTGATTTCGTGCTAGATATTGAGGTCCAGCTGCAGAGTTTCTAGAAATTCCTTGCATGTTATGCTACACTAAATTCCTTAAAACTTGGAACTATCCTTGGCCACTGTTGTAATCTTCTGTTTGTAGTGATAAAGGGTCATTAGCTTATCATTTAGAACCAACAAACCAGGAAGACCTTTCTTATGTAACACATCAATCTTGCTGAAGAATATTTGAACCCCGATATCCATGTACTGGAATTTTTTCTCCAACTGCAACATTAATCCTCTTTTGGTCATAACTCTTTTGACCTCGAGGATAGCTTGTGTTCTGTATTCAATCTTCAGGTCTTCCATCTCTTCCCTAGTTTTTGAATTCAAAAAATTAATGATTTCATTAGCTTCTATGGGCATTTCCCCCAGCTCTCTTTTTATCTTGTCGATGGCCTGCCTTCTCCTCAGAACCATTTCATGTTGTTCAAACATGATTTGCACCATGGGCTATATTTCATTTATGGATTTGGAGATATCCATCAAAATTTTCTCCTTATCTTCTGTCAGTATTTTTCCTCCCACTGTTTACTTTTGTAGCTACTGTATTTCCTGTTTGATATTTTATGATGTTTGCCTCTCAATTTTGTAGCTTTTCTGGTAGGAAGACTTGATCTCCTAGAGATTCTCAATCTCTTTTTTCAGTCTATTGATTTCCATTCCTTGTAGGGTCATCTCCTCCATTGATTTTGCTAGCTCTACAGATTTTTCCATAACTGTCAGTGGGGTGGATGATGGAAGTTTTGTTGTGGTGGTTGTTGATTCTTTTGTTGTGAGGGGAACTACACTCAGTGGGATGACTTCCATGTGTGTTCCCATTCCTTCTCCTTTACTAACCTCTCTAGCTCTGATTCCATCTCTTTTATCTGTGCATTATGTTCCATGATCAACTTTAGCATCTCTTCCTTTTCACCTTCTGTCTCAGCCATATCTTTGGCCTGTGAGTCTTTTTTAGGTGGCAGTTTTAGTTTCTTCCTCAAAGATGCTATGCCAACATTCTTTTTCTTGATCATCTCCTCAGCTACTTTCACATTTGAGGGGTCATACCCAATTTTGAGCACCAATTCTTCTAAGGACTTAATCCTGTTATCCTTTGCAAAGGATGATGTTTTCTCCAACTTTAATTGGGTTTGAACATTGTTCAGAGAAACCTGTAATTTGGTATCAGAAGTGGAAGCATTGGATAATGTTGAGAAAAACATTTCTCCATTATGCCAGTGTAAATCCATTTGATCACCTGGATGTACATCTCTGGTGTTAAACTCCAATGTATCCCTCTTGTAATCAGTGATTTCATTTGGATGGGGCACTCATGCCTGTAAAAATTCCATGTGCATTATCCCCTTCTCTGTATCAAAAGCTGATAACAATCTGTGTTGTGTTGTGGACGTTTGCTTCCAGAACTGAGCATAGGTGTTGCTGGTCAACATCTCATTTTTCTTCTTAATCAAATCATACTTTTCAAAAATGCTCAGTTTTGCAGATCCTAATGGAGCTTGGGTAATCACAGTGGTAACAATCTACTTCTTTGAGGAATAAGTAGACATAATTTGATGACTGCTTGAGAAAGGTGATGAATGTTCCCCCTCGACTACTATGGTAGACTGGGTCTCTTCCTCTCCAAACTTGTCAGTAGTGTGAAAGGTCTTAGTCCTTTTCTTGTACACCTAGAAATCTTCTGTTGACACTTCAGTGACTGAAGGTGAGACATCCTTCCTAAGTATTTTCTCCTTAGGCACCTGTGGTGTAGTGCTTTGTGAGATGGCAGATAGAGTGGCTTGTGGTTCTGTGTCTTCTAGAGTGTTTACCTACCACTATGTCTGGTTTACAAATTTCTCGATTTCTTGTTTGAGTGCATGAGCATATGGAGAACTTATGTTCTTCGATCTCATCTCTGCAATAACCCCACATAGATCATAGTGCCCCATGAATCTTGTGCCGAACTTCATTTCTTTTAATAGTTTGTCTACCTCTTCCCTAGCATCTTGACTGTTGCAGATAAAGGGTCCTATCTGCCCTTTGATTCCTAGCTATTGTTTCTTATTTAGAGATACAAAATGTATATCGTCTGAATTGATCATTTTCCTAATGTACTCCAAGGTGAATATTCTAATAGGCAAGTATTTGGGCAGCTTATAGGGAGCTAACTCACACCCATATACTCTGATCTCTGTGTGATTCTAATACAAATACTAGTCTCCAGCCTTGGTGAAGTCCGAGAGGTGTAATATTCTTTGGACCTCCTCATTTATCCCCGACTCTTGTCTACCACTGAGCAGGCTTACCACTAGGTGGTAAACCTGCTCAATAAATTTCTTGAAATTAAACTCGGTGGAGTTTCTTCTGAGTAGCGAAGTCCAAGAGGTGACAGACTGTGGTTTACTGTCTTGGTCCATCTTATGCATAGGGAATGAGATCCTATATTTTTGAAAGAACATGAACATGTAAGCCAGTATTGAAGAATACCGGAACATGCCCTCTGTTGTGAATTTGAAAAGATGTCCGTGCATGTTCTCAGCTAGAAAACCATTGTAGTTGAACTGGGTGGTGGATTTTTCTTCGGGAGAGAAAACATATAGGAAACCCAAGATGGGTTCGTCCACCCATTTGTCTGAGAAATAACCGAGAAGACAACATAACGATGGGATAATTTGGTTGTCCTTTTATGAAAACATGGAGGAATGGTAAGGGGGATTTTTCTTGGGGAATTGAGCATCCTATGAGAGGAAAAGATAAAAAATATGTGCTCTCTGGGTAAAAGATAGATTCTGGTACTTTTCAGTTAGAACTTCAAGGGTGAAATGAGAGGCGGATTTGGCTCTGGATATTTGCATCATTTGATCAATAGACTCGGGTGTGATAGTGAAAAGGGTTTCTCCATATGATGAAACAATGGCTCTCTGATCGAGAAGGTAACATGCCTGGCACTTGAGGGTGAACTCGGGAAAATGGAAAATTTGGGGAAATAGATACAAGGAAAGATTGGACTCCCAGAGCCCAATCACGTCACTTTGATCTGTTGGTTGTGGAGCCTGATTATCTTCCTGATTCAGATGTCTTTTACTTTCGGCCGTGTTTATACCCCATGAAGTATTTACACCCAGAAGTATGTACACTCTTCCACGCAGGGGAGTGCAGAGGGGGGGCTATCCCCTCATCTGGGGGATCTGGGGGCAAGCGGCCCCCCAGTGGGGGTTCGGGGGCAGTGTCCCTCGATGGGGGTTCGGGGGCAAAGCCCCCGAAGGAAAAATTGCCTTGTAAAAGTATATTATAATTTCATTGTAAATCTGGACCGTTCATTATAAGGTCGTAGATCTAATGGTAGAGATTATGTTAGGGTTTTTTTCCCTAGAAGGCAACCCTCTTTTCCTGAGGGAAATGTATTGCGGCTATGGTTGATCGCGATTATTGTATTCTGAGAGAGGAGACTGTGAGAGAAAGAATAGAAAGTTACAACGGGTTTTGTTGTAGGTTGTATCCCTTCATTTGCTGGATAATAATAAAGGAAAGACCTAGAAATTTCTTTGGTGGACGTAGCCCACACTGGGTGAACCATGTAAATCTGTGTCTCTCTTGTATTATGTATCTTCTGTGTTTTGTTTTCCACATTTGTTTTATTTTATTGCTCCGTGGTCCTGTTTTTCTAATAACTGGTATTAGAGAAAAATGTAACTTGGAGGAAAAGAGGGTTCCTGGTTCGAGTGGGAGCAATGTCGAAAGATGGAAAGTTTAGGGTCGAGAAATTTAACGGCCAAAACTACCAGTTATGGAATATGCAGATG